>PVLD010001762.1:0-87001 GCA_004027595.1 Dinomys branickii | reverse complement strand
GGAAAAAGAAGCCCGGAAGGAGCCACGTAGAGTGGACTCCTGTGGGGCTTGTGCTGTGTCCAATAAAGAAAACACGTTACAGAATCTGATCGTCTGTGTGCTGTCTTCTGCAGGTCGGGAGCGGCGCCGGACACTTGACTGTTTTCAGTTTTGCTTTGCAGCATCTCGGAACTTCATCGTGTCCTTTCATTCCCTCCATCGAGCTCCATTCCGTCTCTCAAATTCCCTGTTTCTAATTCCCAGTGTTTACTCTGTTAGGGACAATGGAGACCTGTCACTCTTCAATATTCTCACCTTTCAGGCAGCATTACACTGCACCCCCAGCAGCTGTCACCTCCTGGTGCTGTCCAGTCACTGACAGGTCAGCCCAGCGCCCCTGTCTGACTTCCGGGTCTGCAATGTGTTCAGGGTGCCGCTGTTTCCAATGTTCATCGGCCTAAAGCATGGTCTGTATGTCTCTCCTCCATGCCTCCCAACCCCTCTTTCTGCCACACATTCAGAAACATTTAGCTGCTTGTTACTCTCTTTTCTTGCCTGAGAAAAAATCCTTGGGCAAGCATTTGGGTTCTACGTAATATAGCTGTTATTTACTGAGGTATCTCTCCTAAAACTTTTAACGTGTTATTCTAGCCACATTTCATTGTCCACAGTTACCGGGAGCAGTGCCCAGGCTCCGTTCCCGCACAGGTCCTGCCCTCTCTCATGACGCCTCTTGCCCTCTTCACAGAATAACGCTTGTCGTGCCTCTCTCCTGTGCCCTCATGATGAGAAGGAACAGAGTGTCTTTCAGCGAGCTGTGTTCGTGTTTATGTTGTGCTGGAAACTGTCTGATAAGGTTAAATAATTGATAGAAAAGTCAGGATGAAGTGAACACTTAAATATAACTTACACTTTTTTTTTTTTTTTTTTTGCGGTACTAGGGATCGAACTCAGGACCTTGTGCTTGCCAGGCAAGCACTTATTCCACTGAGCTATATCCCCAGCCCTAACTTACATGTTTATTTGCATTGCATAGAGAAGGGGAACTACATACAATATTTGAATGTATTACTAAACCATTACTTAGAGCATGGCCCTGTGGTTGTAGTTCCTCAACTGTCTTCCTATTTAACTGAATTCTATGATTTATGATTTCTAATATGTTTCACTGGGACATGATTACTGTACATTGTTATGATGTACAATATCATAGTTCAATAAATGTATGCAATGTGTAATAATAGAAAGTAGGGTAAAAATAAGAATTTCCAACCAATTTTAATGTTCAAAAGATGTATAACCACCTACATATTTCTACAATCAAACTAAATTTAGAAAAGTGTGATTTTTGCTTTCTTTTCGTTATTTCCTCTGAACTTTGCTAATGGTCTTTTTCCCAAAACCATTTTCACAATGTCTTGCCTTGCTCAGTCTTTCCAATGTGTTCTTATTTTAGTTAGAAATGTTTTTCTTTTTGCTATCATAATTCATGCATTATGTGATGTTTTATTAATGTACATAATGATTAAAATAAGTATAACTGATGTTTATTGTGTTTAGGAGCAAACAGTTGTCTTGATATGTGCACAAACCAGCTGCAAGACCTAAATATGAACCATCAGTGCTTTAATTTCTCCATACAAACCCTTTGATCATTATGAGTTTTTTCCTTTAAAAAGCAGCAGATATATTTATACAAAAAAATGTAGAGAATGGAAATTAGAACAAAGGGAAACACATGATTTGTAAATGCAAATCACTGCAGTAAACAAGTCATTCACTTCGTGTTAGTTTTCCCATAGCTGAAACACAGTGTCTCACACCCACAGTTTAAAGGAGGAAAGGTTTAAATTAGCTCACTCTTTCAGGAGAATTCAGGACATAGCAGACTGCAGTGCAGAAACACCATGATGTAATGCCCATGGCAAAGCCAAGCTGCTCAGTTTGTGGGTGCTGGGTAAGCAGAGCAAATGAACAGTGCCAAAGAAGAAGGGACGATGAAGCAGACCCAGACCAACCCCCCTGGGGCCTCTTACCTGTGCTCCACCTGGCACACCTGGAAGTATGCTCCACCAATGCCTGGGGCAGAGCCCGAGGCTGGTCAAGTTGAGACTTCATCCTAATCGTCACATTTTCAGGATTAAAATTTAATTTGGATTAAAATGTCAGCAATGAATGTCAAATAACTAACTAGCATTTTTTAAAAAAGTATGTAATGAAAATAATCATTAAAACGTTCATTGAAGTAAATAATATGTCAGATTTTCTTGGTACACATGGAGTACATATGACTTTATTGTTTTATGTACAATGTGCACTTCAACAGATGTTGCTTTTTATACCATTAGTTAAATTTTTACCATATGACAGAGCAGGAAGTGCAAAATTAGATCATTTGGCACAAAATATTGCTTATAATATTTTTGAGAATTACATAAGGAACGAAAAGCAAATCTTTAACAGATTGTGAATATACTTATATAATCTACTGATTTCACCATGATCATTTTTCAAATATTAGAGCTGAGTCATATCACCAGCATCAAAATTGTTATAGTCAATATTTGTCAAGTGAGAACAAATTTTATTATTGTCAAGAGAGATAAAAATTTTTGTTTCTTTAATAATATCTGCCTTCTTAACAATCATGAATTACTAATAATACACTTCCAAATAGAGTGTACTATTTCTAAGTATATGATGTTAAAGATAATCATCTTAACATAAAGATGTGAATGGTAAAAGTCCTGGCTGCTATTTCTAGTTCTTTAACTCTGCTGCCTAAATAGAGGTCATTGTAGAAAATTTAATGTAATATCATTTACCTATATAGTTATAGGCTCTAAATTATTGTGTTGTTGCTTTAGAGTCAATGTTTAGGCCCAACTTACTCATGCCCTAAATTTAAGTTTAATATACAACATAAAGTATTTGCCTAGATTTCTCCAGATCGACTGTGCTTATGCAGGCGATCTTCCCAAAGGAATATTTACCTTTTAGAATCAACCATCATAACTTGCCTTTATCAGCCCTGAGCATCAAGGTCTTAGGTAGATGAACAAAAGAAGATGAGGTGGGGGCTGGGGATATAGCTCAGTGGAATAAGCGCCTGCCTAGCAGGCGCAGGGTCCTGAGTTCGATCCCCAGTACCGCCAAAAAAAAGAAGATGAGGTGAGTGAAATGTAAATCGGGCAAAGGCTGTAAGAGACGGCGGCAGAACCGACACTGTTGCGTCTGCTCAGGAGGTGTGAGGCGAGGCTCCTGGCTTGCCTTGAGAGCTAAGACTCACAGGAGAATGTTGTCTGAATGGCAAGGATGCTGAGTCTGTTCTTGCAGAGTAGGTCAAGGTGGCTGCTGGATAAAACAAGGCTATGTCTTTTTTAAATCATTCCTCAGTTGATGGGCATTTGGGTTGTTTCCAATATTTAGCTATGACAAATTCTGCTGCTATAAACATGGGTGCACATATATTGCTGTGGTAGGATGTTTTCAGTTCTTCTGGAAAAATATCCAGAAAGAGACTAGCTAGGTGAATGGAACCTCTAATCCTAGTTTTGTGAGGAATCTCCAGACTGATTCCACAGTGGTTTCACCAATCTACACTCCCACCAGCAGTGGAATAGTATTCTTTTTTCCTCACAGACTCTCCAGCATTTATTATTAGTTGATTTCTTGATGGTAGCCATTCTTTCTGGGGTGAGATGGAATCTCAGTGTTGCTTTAATTTGCATTTCTCAAATGACTAATGATGTTGAACATTTTTTCATATGTTTATTTGCCTCCTGTATTTCTTCATCTGAGAAGTGTGTATTCATCTTAGATGCCCGTTTTTGGATTGGGTCTTGGAATTTTGGGGGCCTAATTTTTAAAAAAATATTTATATGTTCTAGATAGAAGTCCTTTTCAGAAGGACAGTTGGCTAAAATTTTTTCTGAATTTGTGGGTTTCCTTTTTACTCTGTTGGTGATTGCTTTTCATGTGCAAAAACTTTTCAATAAGATGAGATCTCAGTTGTTGATTCTTTGAATGCTGTTTCATTTATTCTCTTTAAAATAAAAAAACAGGAGTATGGTAATTGTCTGTTCAGGCAGGGTTCTACAAAGAACAGTAGGGTAGCAGATGTTAAGCGTGGCATGAAAAGGAGGGCAGGGGTACTTCTTGGCATCTCATGTCTTTCTATCCATGTCACAAAGATTAAGAATCATCATTTAGAAAAACTGTGATTGCAGCTTTTTCCTAGTATAAGTCCCAAGAAGCTGTATATTTCATTTCTCCTACACTTGTCATTCTTACTCATTTTTTGTGACTGCAGAATATGCACAATGTTTCTGTGTGCAAAGATGCTCTGAGAGTAATGGGCTATTGACTTCACCATAAATGTGAGTTAAGCAGAAAGAATGAACAATGCTGATATTTGTACAGAAATATGATAATGTGCAACTGTGGTGTCCACTGGGTTAAAAGACTGTTTACTCCTGCCTTGGGGGTGTTTGCCCAATGTGTTTGGCATTTGAAATATGAATATCTCAGGAGATTTGAAGAAATAATACAACAAATAAGCTTATTGAATTTTATCTGTTTTTAAAATGTCAGCATTGCTTTGTAAGTAAATCACTTGACATTGCAGCATTTTAAAAAGATTAACCATGCTTTTGCTTTTCAGTTTTAAAAAATTTAATTTTCTTCCTTTGTGTTCTCACACTTTATTAGGGACTGAAGCATAAGAAAAAATACACAAAATAGTTAGCTAGGTGACCTAAAAGATAAGTTTAATTCTGGGAACTGGACTCTTTGTTGAATGTCTCTGTTATCAGCACAATGAATGTCCACTGCCTTACAGATGTGTTAAGACTTAGTTGTTTCAAAGGGCAGGCCAGGAAAATACTTCAGGAAGGACCCTGTGATTCTAATGCAGATTTTGAGCCTTGAGAGAGATGTGGCAGTGAAGACTCATAAACACTCTTCTCTTCTGTCCTCCTTCTCCAATTTTACAAAATGAGAAAGAGAAGAAGTCTGTGTTGCGTGTTTCCCAGGTACAGAAGATAATAGTGGCATCAGTGCATTTGGGCTAGTAAAACACACCCACAAGATTAAGTGACTGACGTAAATAAACACTGCTGTGTCAAGCATTTATGGATGACGTAGGCTGCCACTTTGTAAGTGAAGTGGGATCCTGATGCTTGACTATTGCCTTTTTATTTGTTTAGTAAACAAATACCTGCCGGGCATGTGTATCTATCAACCTTGGTTTCCAGGAGTTCAGTGGCAAGCAGAGTCCCTGCAGCCATGAAAATTAGCCGTCGAATTCACAGAGAAAGAACACGATTTCAAATCTTTTGCCCCGTCCGTCAGAGGTGAGCGAGTAACTTTGTTCTTGCCTAAATCTGTGCTGACTTGGACAAAGGTCCACTTCACCGCCGGAGAAGAACATGACCACTATCAGTGTAGTTTATATCATGTACAGAGGACGCTTGGGAGAGCGTGTGCGCGCGCGCATCTCTCATGCAACATTTTCTGTTCATCTAAAGGCTCCCGTCATATTTCCTCTAAGTTTATCAACGAGCCATTTGTTTCCCAGGAAATTCCTTTTATCTGGTAAGTAAAGCGAGCAGGGAACACTTTCTATTTATTTATTTATTTATTTATTTATTTATTTATTTATTTTTTACACTCCTTTAGCTTCAGGGAGGAGAGACGTTAAAATCCTGCTTGCTTCATTTCTTATGTAGGGGCAGGACCTGGTCTTCCCCATTCTGCGGGTAGAGGCAGCACTCCGCTCCGCTCTAGATCTGCCAGGTTTTCCTTTGAGGGGTTAAGACGGCCTAAGGGGGCATCCTACTGGAAACCTGGTATCCCTGACTTACCCAGCCTGCTTTCTCCGGTTACGGCTTTATTCATTTATTTATTTGTTTGTTTATTTTTTGCGGTACTGGGGATTGAACTCAGGACGTTGTGCTTGCCAGGCAAGCACTTATTCTCTGAGCTATGTCCCCAGCCCCGGTTACAGCTTTATTAGGACTAAGACTGCGTGTTCTCTATCTCCTGGGCTCCAGTGTCTCAATTTGTTTAGAAACAGGCAGGCAATAAAAGGAGTCGTATTTGCTACGCCCCTTAAGATGTGAACACTGGAGATTTTCCCTCTGTGATCTTACAGTTGTGTGAAGGTTTCAGGACCATTCAGTGCCCACAGGAGAATTCCCTTCTATCCAGAGTCACACACCACACACCCACACCCACACACACCCACCCACACACACGGCAGACCATTGATCTCATGGACAGAGTTCTTGGTTCTCACCCAAACGAGCGGCCACCCGTTATTTCCCACTGAACCGAGAACTAGAATTTTCGTCATTCTGCTGTCTCCGCCTCGTTTTCTTCAAGCTCCCTTGACTTGTCAAGCAATCGATCTGTGCTCTGAGCTGTATTTAATCACTGGCCTGAAATTCTTGCGTGGCTTCGTGCTCATGTTCTCTTTCCGTATCTCATACCCAACTTCCCAGTTGTCTGCCTCGTGATGGAGAGACGCTTCCTCCGATTTACGTAATTCAGTCCGCTGCTCTAATTCTTCCCTCATTTTTCCCCCACCATCCCTTTCGTCTTGCACCTTTACTGTCTTCTAGCAATCCGCAGAGCCCTCCCTGACGGCTCTGTCAATCCCGCAGGCTCCCAGCTGTTGCTCAGACTGTTCTTCGTTCGTTCCCAGGAAAATGTCCCTAACCTACTGCACTGTGCACTTATGTGGATCATTTTCTTCAGAATGGCGCCTTATTTTTTCTGAGGGCTTCCCCTAGGTAAATTTGCTCCAGTCCCAGGTGTGTTGTGGACACAGCTACTTTTGCTGCCATTTTTTCTTAAACCACTCACTCTTTAATCTGCTTATTCACTGTTTCATTGGGCAGATGCATACTGAGCACCTCATACATTTTAAGTAATGCTGCGGAGGAAAGTGATCACAAAGGGCTTATGCTGTAGCTTATATCGCAGAACTTTCTATTCACCATGCAGCACACTAGTTTGCTGAAGGCACCATCTGTCTTTCTTTGCAGAACCATAAGATTATTTTATTGAAATCTTGGGAGGAAAACTATTTGCATATTCCATAATTAAGAGCTAATGATTTTTTTTTACTTTTTAAAATATTATAGAAAACTATACTATAAAACCATCTTCATGATTTTTAATGCATAGTCCAGATAATTCGTTATGTTAGCATTATGGTGAAACTATTCTCTAGAATACTTTTATCTTGCAGAAGTGAAACTGTGTGGACTGAGGAGCAAATCTCACTTCCTGCTCTTCTCACTCTCCGACAGTCATGATTCTACTTGGGGCTTTTTAGGCAATTGACTGCCTTAACTACTTCACATACACCGAATCACACCGTATTCGTCTTTCTGCCACTTACCTTCACTTAATGTAATGTTCCTACAGTTCATTTATGTCATAACGTGACAAAATTTCCTTCTTTTCATGGCTGGATAATATGTTGTTTTATATAATGTGCTACATGTTCTTTATCCACCCATCTACTGATGCACACTGGGTGGCTCCCACTTCTTGGTTATTATGACGAATGCTGAAATGAAATGGAAGTGGGTGTGCTGAGATCTTTGTTGTGATCCTGTTTTCAGTTCTTTTGGAAATACATCCAAGAGATAAGATCATTGGTCCAGACAAATGCACTGTTTTTAATATTTTAGGGTGCTTCCATATCCTTCATCATACTCAACTGCACCATTTTTTACTCTCACCAACAGCGAATAAGAGTTCCTAAAGTTGATTTGCTTTTTAAGATCTGTGACTTGTGCCTTGTAAGCAGGAACCCACGTGAACGTTCCTAGGATGAACCGCAAGCTTGGTTTTGTTTTCTGCTCCACATGGAGGTGCACCTAGCTGCCCCACCAGGGCAGGTGTGAGAGAATGCCCTTGGTGGGGCAGAGACGTGGGAGCTTGTGCTAGGAGCTAGTAGGTCCTCTGGAGCTGAGCTGTGCTTTGCCTTACCTGGAAGAAGCCTCATTCTTATCTAGAGGCCCAAGCAATCACATACTGGGGTCTCTGTTATATACTCTGCCTGAAGCAGCAGATATGAGTCACATATTCTGTGGCTCATGTCATAATCAATAATATTATCAGCTGTATCCAGATTTGCCCAGCTGGATCATCCTCCACTCTGCTATAGTCTCAGAAACAAACCGAATCAAAGTCTGACATTCAATAAGTTTATTTACATTTTGTTCCATGAAATTTTACTAATATCATCTAACTAGAGTTTCTTTATAAGATTTATTAATCTATGCCTAAGAAAAGTAGTCCAGCATTTCCTTCAGCCATTTCCAGGTAGCATACTAACTACCTGGAATTTTGGTCCCTGAGGTATACTTTCTTCACCCCCTGGGGTTATGCCTATAACTATGTTACACGGATATGACCAAAGCAAATACAGGTTGAAGATAGAAACCCAATTGCTGAACTAACCTTCAAAGTGCAATATTGTCCTGAAGTATCTGTGTAGTCTTCGTATAATGCCATGGACCTCAAACTTTGGAAAAGGAAGGAAAAAAGTCAATCAGAGAGACATAAGAACAGAAGCACAGGAAGGAGACACTTGAGAGGAGAGCGAAGCCCGAGCACTGTTGCCTCCTTTGGGAATGGGGGAGGGATCCACAAGGCAGGGATGGCAGCCTGCCTGTGTTCCTGCAAATGACTTTCACCCTACAAGCTGCAGGGATGTGAGACCTTGGCCCTATAGCAGAAAATAACTGAAACCTGACAACAAGTTAAATAAGCAAGGAAACAGATTTTATCCCTAGATCCTTGAGAAAGGAACACAACCCTTTCAATGCCTTGATTTTGGCATAATGAGAGTCATGCAGGACTTGCATACAGAGCTATAATGCAATAAATCTGTTGTGCATTAAGTTGATACATTTGTGTTGATTTTTAATGACAGCAATACAAAATTAATATACTACTTCATCACATTATTTTAGGAATTAAGTGGGGAAGTTTCATCAATAGCAGGCATCCAGTCTTTTTGATCTATACACTGAACCGTACTGATTGGGAGGAGTTCTGGAGATGGGAGCCCCAGTCTGCTGCCATGTAATTGGTAGGATCTTGGCCAGCTACAACATGTCCTGGTGTAACCACGGTAGACCTGGGAAGGATGCTTTGGGAAGAATGGAGGAAGGAAGTTTCTGTACACAGTTTAAAGTTGAGAACACGGAGCCATTCAGGGGCCTTAATTCCTGCTAAAACAAGAGAAGAGCTACCTTAGTCAAATATTAAACTTGCATTGCTTCCAAGAGATGAGTCAGGGAAAACCATAAAAAGATAAATTTGCACTTGATAGAAAAAGTGAATCTTTTTATCATGTTCAGTTCATCAGTGGAGCGAACTGTCTGGCAGGTCACTGAGCACCCTTCCCTGAGAGTGCTCAGGCAGTGCAGGATGCAGGACACCAAGAGGGGTCTACCCAGCAGGCAGGGTCTGAGTCCGTCATCCGGTCCCTCCTCCCCAGCTCTTGTGCATCACAGGTGTGGTTAGGCAAACACTCCACGCCTTTCACAAACAAAGATTCCCTAGGTGCATGCTTACAGACATTAGTAACGTAAAAACAGGATATTCAGAGACTTGCTCTTTGGGCTTGATTGGACTGGCCATATTCACCGTTTAGACTATGCTACCTTTCACAGAAGAAATTTCTCACCTATGTGTGTTGACGTGTGAAGGTGAGGTTATCAGTCCGGAGAGGGTGGGAGGGGAGGAGGGCATGAGGGAGGTGTCTTGCCTTTAGAGTCAGTTAATCAAAGAAATGATCTGTCATTGAAGTAGAAATGGTGTATGTGTTTCTCTTTGCAATAAAATACTTGGCTAAGAGTCAAATTTCTCAAAACCCTGATGTCTTACATTTTCAAGTGAATTTTATTTATTTTGTTTTTTATTTTTTAAGTTTTTTATTTTAAAAATAAAAGAACAAAAACACATTAACAAACAAACATACATAAAAAAACAACATCCAAACAATAGAAGCATACAGAATTTCAGACAAGGTGACAGGAAATTAACAATGTTTTTTGTATTACATATTGTTTTCTTCAAATTGGTTACTCAGTTAAACAAATATATGTATGTAAAATTGATCATATAATTAAACATTAACTGTTTCTTTCAGTAAAGCAATACAAGTCAGTAGTATAACTTTCTAGCTGTCCTGTGTGTGTATACATGTATATTTTCCCTCCTTTCTTTTTCTTTTTTCCCCCATCCCAGTTGTTCCTTCCCTTTGAGCAATTTCTGTCCCTTTCACAATATCTATTGTGCCTTTCAGATTTTACTCGCTCTTTCAGGTTCCTACACTAGGGAGACAATGCAGTATTTGCACGTGCAGATCTGATTTATTTCACTTATGAGTATGGACTGTAGTTGCATCTATTTACCCATGAAAGCCTCAAGTTTATCTTTGTTAATAGCTGAGTAATATTCTGTTATGTGAAAATAGCACATCTTTTAATCCATTCCTCAGTGGGTGGACTTTGGGTTCCTTCAACAATTTAGCTATTATAAATTGTGCAGTTGTAAACATGGGTGCACATATACTGCTATGATATGATGCTTATAGTTCTGGAAAAATACCCAAAAAGGAAATAGCTGGGTTGAATGGGACCTCTAGTCCTAGTTTACTGAGGAATCTCCAGATGGACCTCCACAGTGGTTACACCAGTCTACACACTCCCCAGGGTTCCTTTTCCTCTGCCACTCCTCTAGCATTTGTAATTGGTTGATTTCTTGATACAGCCATTCTTTCTGGGGTGAGATGGAATCTCAGTGTTGGTTTAATTTGCATTTCTCCAATGACTAATGGTGTTGAACATTTTTTCATGTATTTATTTGCCATTTGTGTTTCTTTATCTGAGAAGTGTGTATTCATCTCAGATGCCCATTATTTGGATTGGGTCTTTAAATTTGGGGGGGGGGCTGATATTTTTTAGTTCTTTATATGTTCTAGAATGAAGTCTTTTGTCCAAGGGATGGGTATTTAAAATTTATTCCCAATTCATGGGTTTTCTTTTTACTCTGCTGGTGATTTCTTTAGATGTGCAAAACTTTTCAGTAAGATGAGATCCCAGTTGTTGATTCTTTAAAGTATTTCCCATGCAGTTTGGTTTTTGTTTATGAACTCGCTGCCTACCCCTAAGTCTTAAAGATTTTAACCTACTTTCTCTACCCATAGATTAAGTGTTTTTGTTTTAATATTTAAGCCTTTGATGCATTTTGACTTGAGTTTGGTGCATGATGACAGCCATGGGTCTAGTTTCAGTCCTCAGCACGTGGGAGAGCCAGTTTTCCAGCACTATTTATTGAAGAGGCTTTTTCTTCCAGTGAGCTTGTTTGGCCCCTTTGTCAAAGATCAGGTGACTGAGTGTGTTTGTGGTTGTGGCTTCACCCTCTAGCCTGTTCCATTGATACTCAGGTCTGCTTTTTTGCCAGTCCCACACTGATGTTATCACAGTGGCCTTGTAGTATAATTTCAAGTCAGGGACTGTGATGACACCTGACTTGTCTTTGTTGTCCAAGATTGCTTTTGCTATTCTGGGTCTCTTCTGGTTCCAGATGAATTTTAGGAACTCTTTCTGTAGATTTGTGAGGTACAGTAATGATATTTTTTTATTTTTAACACTATTTTAATTGGGATTCCATTGAATCTGTACACAATTTGGGGAGTATGGCCATTTTCACAATGTTGATTTTTCCAATCTACGTGAAAGGAATATCTTTCTATTTTCTGAAATCTTGGATCTCCTTTTTAGAGTACTGAAGTTTTCACTGTAAATATCTTTCATTTCTGTTGTTAGATTAATTCCCAAGTATTTCAGTTTTTTGGATGCTATTGTGAAAAGTACGGTTTCCTTAATTTCTCTCTCACTGTGTTTGTTGTTTGTGTATAGGAATGCTATTGATGTCCCAGTATTGACTTTGTATCCAGCTATGCTACTGAATTTGTTTATTAACCTTAGGAGTCTTTTGGTAGATTTTTTGGGATCCTCCATGTAGAGTATCATGTCATCTGCAAATAGAGATAATTTCATTTCTTCCTTTCCTATCCTTATTCCTTTTATATCTCTTTCTTGTCTAATTTCTCTGGTTAATGTTTCCAGAACTATGTTGAATAGGATTGGTGACAGTGGACATCCTTGTCTTGTTCCTGATTTAAAGGTGAAAGCTTCCAGTGTTTGTCCATTTGGTATGACGTGGCTCTTGGTTTGTCATAGATGGCTTTCATCTGATTGAGGTAAAGACCATTGATTTCTATTTTCTGTAGGGTTTTATCATGAATGAGTGCTGTACTTTTTCAAAAGATTTTTCTCCAACTATTGAGATGATCATGTGATTTTTGTCTTTGGCTCTGTTAATATGGTGAATTACATTGATTGATTTGCATAGATTCAACCATCCCTGCATCCCTGGGATGAATCCCACTTGGTCATGGTATGTAATCTTCTTGATGATTTGCTGAATTTTGTTTGCTAATATTTTATTGAGTATCTTTGCATATATGTTCATTAGGAAGACTGGCCTGTAGTTATCTTTCTTGGTTGGGTCTTTCTCTGGTTTTGGTATCAGTATAGTATAATACTTGCCTCCAGAAATGAGTTAGGGAGAATTGCTTCCTTTTCAATTTCATTGAACAGTTTGAGAAGAATTGGCATTAAATCTTCTCTGACTTTCTCATAGAATTCAGCTGTGAATCCATCAGGACCTGGGCTTCCCATTGTTGGTAATTTTTAAATCACATTTTCAATTTCAATAATTGATATTGGGTTACTCATGGTTTTTATTTCTTCTTGATTCAACTTTGGTAATTCATACTTAACTAGGGATCTGTCCATTTCTTCTGTGTTTTCCATGCTATGGGAGTAAAGATTTTCAAAGTATGTATTGGTAATCTTCCGAATTTCTATAGGATTGATAGTGATTTTATCCTTTACTTCCTGATTACATGAATTTGAGTCTTTTCTTACTGTTTTTGATTAGGTTAGCTAGGGATTTATCAATTTTATTTATTCTTTGAAAGAACCAAGTCTTTGATTCATTAATTCTTTGTAATGTGACCTTCTTTATCTCTCTTGATCTTTCTTGGTTTGCAGTTCACATTGTCTGCAAGCAGAATAGCTACCCCTGCTTTTTCTGGGTTTCTGTTGCATGGGGAATTGTTTTCCAATCTTTGAATTTCAGTCTATGAATTTTCTTCTGATTTAAATATGTTTCTTGTCTACAGCACATTGCTGGGTTTTTTTCCTTTATCTACTCTACCAGTCTACTTCTTTTGATTGGTGAATTGAGGCTGTTTACATTAATGGTTATAACTGTCATGAGTTGGCTGTCTTTGTCATGTTAACTTGCTGTTTGTTTCCTACTTTTCTCTCTGTTTAATTGCTTTCTCTTCGAGGTGGTTCCTTTCTATTGTTTTTCTTGAAATTGTGGTCATTTCAATCTCCTTCTGGAATATCTTTTAGTACTCTTTGTAGGGTTGGCACTTGTGAAGTTCTTCAGTTGTTCTTTGATATAGAAGTATTTTACTTCTCCATTAAATTTGAAAGTTAGTTTTGTAGGATACAACAGTCTGGGTTGGAAATTGTTTGTTTTAGGTCCTGGAATACTTCACTCCAAGCTCTTTTTGATTTGATGGTTTGTGTTGAGAAATCTGCTGTGATTCTGATGGGCTTTCCTTTACAAGTGAACTGTTTCTTTTCTCTAACAGCTTTTAATATTCTATCCTTTAGCTGGATTTCTGGGATCTTGATTATTGTATATTTGGGTGTAGCTTTATTTTGGTTATGGCCTTTTGGAGTTCTATATGCCCCAATTACCTGTATGAAAGATTCTTTTTCCATACTTGGGAAATTTTCTGCTATTACTTGTGCAAATGATCTTCTAATGTCATTTGTGTCGACTCCTGCTGTTTCATTGATGCCTATCAGTCTTACAGTGTTTCTCTTTGCATTGCCTTGCAGCTGTTGAATTGTTATTTCCTGGTTCCTTGTAATTTTTAAGAGATTGTTCCTTTCACATTCATTAGTTGCAGTGCTGTCTTCTTTATCTGAATGTCTATCTTCGGCTTCTTTGAAGTGGTCTTGCCAGCTTTCAATGGAGGTTTTGATTTGTTAAATATCTCCTTCATGCATTTTAGTTCTTTCATATACTGTTAATTTAATGTTTCCATTATTTTTCTAGGCTTGTCTTTTTTTTTATGTGTCCTGTTAGTTGTGCTGAATAATTCTTTCATTATTGTTGTCGTTTCATTTTTTACCTGGTAGATTATTTCTGACCTGATTTCTTTTATGGCCTTATAGAGTTGTTTCTTTACTTCAGTTTCAATTATTTCAGAGATTTCAGTTGTGTGACTTCCAAGTTCTCCTATTTCATTGTCTCCTGGACTTGTTCTGTTTGGGGTGGAGTTCTGAGATTCCATTTTGGTCCTTCGTCTTGTCGTTCTGGATGTTGGAGGCAAAGTGCTTGTCTTCACCCTTCCTGGTTAGCTCACCAGTAGGTCTTTAGGGCTTCTAGATTTCCTGGTTGTCAGCCTGCCCAACAATGGCAGCAGGATGTATACCACTGCGTCTAAGATTGCCAGGCAGTTGAGGGAATGCACAGCTTAAATGAGAGCTCTGATTGCAACAGAGCACTGCCTTCAGGACTGGGGTCTCCAGGCAGTTGACTTAGGATGCCAAGGCCTCAGGCTGACCCACAATGTCAGTGGAGCATGAGGTGTGAGATTAGGGTCCTCAGGCAGTTGATGGGGCATATCTGTCTCTTCAGGGCCTCAGACACAACCCAAAATGTTAGTAGGGTTTGGCATACCTGCATGAGTTCCCCAGGCAGATGACTGAGGGCACCTGGTTCCTCTGGCATGATTCACAATGTCTCTGGGGTGTGGTGCACAAGTCGCAGTTCACTAGGCAGCTGGCTGATGGCATCTGGGACTCACACATGACCCACAATGTCCACAGAGTGTCGGGTGTCAGTCCAAGTTCCCTGGGTGGCTGGCTGATGGCAACCCAGAATAATGTGTGACTCACAATAACCATGAAGTGCAGGGCACCACTCCAAGTTGCCCCAGCAGATGGCTAATGGTGTCCTGATCTCAGGTACAACTCAAAATGTCCACAGAGTGCAGGGCATCCTAGTTTTATTATTATACTTACTGTTCTTATTAAAGTACATTAGATTTCACACCTGTGTCAGTAAACTAATTTATCCAATCCTCTTTGTAAGTACATTGACATTTGAATAAATAAACTGTATTACTTTACCACATCTGGTCAGGCTTTGTCTGTCTCAGTTGGTTAGCTATATTTCTTAGGATCTAAAATGTTTAATGGCAACATTTTATCGACCAGAAAATATGAATGGAATATTTTCATCGACATGCATTCACTATTTATCTGACAGTAAGCATCTTGTTGAGAAACCCAATTTTATTTTATTCTTTTACTCAGTGCTAGGGATCAGACACAGGACATAGTATAAATTGAACAAGCATCCTGCCACTGAGCTGTATCTCTCACCCTGCATCTCATTAAAAAATTGGCAGTAAAGATAAAAAATGTTTTCAAATCAGCGTACACTAGAGGGATGGAGAATGAGTTTCTGAGAGAGAAAACATGCTATCAATATGAGGCAGTGTCCCCTTTTTATCAGCATGTGTTTGTGATACATAATAAATACATTCATCTGGGGAGCCAATACATATACATCTCTCTCTTTTTTGGGCAGAGAGTCTCACTGTGTAGTTCAGTCTGGCCTTGAACTGATTGTGTAGCCCAAGCTGGCCTCAAACTGGTGGTGATCCCCCTGCCTTAGGCTCCAGAGTGCTGGGATTACAGGCATGTGCCACCACACTCAGCTCACATATCACATCTTAATCCTTTTTACACTTTCTTCTCTCCCTCTCCCACCTGTTTTCCCCCATCCCCAGATCACCTTTTATCTTAATGTAATAAATGTGATTAGTTCACACTTAGGTAATGAAGACAAGCTGTAATTAATAGAATTACACACTTAGCCACCATTTGCAATCCCTTACAAAATAACTAATTCAGATAAGGAGTAATAATACAACGTTGAAACCAATGGTGATGGCTGTTGAAGAGAATATTGGTATGCGTTCCAGTGCACTGTGCCCCTAAGTGTTTGGTAATTATAAAGGGGAAAAATGCTTTGAGAATGGATCTCTTTGGTGCTACCCATTTCAGGACGGTGATACAGTTTAGCAAACAGTAGGTCAACATGAGGTATATTATCTCATAATAATTAAAAATATAGCGCACAACTTTATGACACGTTCTTACCAACATCAGTTCTCCTATACCAACATGTGTTTGATGTGGGGTCCATCCTGTTTCCGCTTCCTTGGTTTCAGTTCCTTTCTCCTTTATATATCCTGTGTGGACGTGTCTATCTTTTCAGTCTCTACGTGGTTGTGTATGTCTGTGGAGTGATGACTGGAAGTGTCTATAATACTCTACTCCATTGCTTGACCAAATAAGCCCTGGAAAATTTGCCAAAGTTTCTCTCTTTCCAGAATCTCTTGCTGTTTTTGTTTTCTCTTTCATTTCTCTCAAAAAGTGATCAGAGGAAAAGAATTGAAACTTATTTAGTTGAAGGTGAAAGCATTGTCAATGATCAGTAATATCCCCTTTAAGTGGGTTCTTGGGAGTCCAGTGTGCTCTACCAAAGGTGAGCCTCTAGGAACTCGAGGGCTGGGCCTGGAGGATATCTGAGCAGATGTAAGGACCCACAGGGAAATTCAGATTCTTCTCTTGTCACACTTAACCATGTGGGCATGCCTTCCACTTGTTACTTACTTGTATATTGTTGGTGTCTTAGTTATTTTCTCATTGCTGAGACAAAATACCAGACGCCCAAAATGAAGGAAGGAAAAGTTTATTTAGCTTCCAGTTTGTGGAGGTCTCAGTCCATACTTAGCTGGCTGTGAGGCACAGTGGCACATGGCAGAGGGCAGAGGGCAACAGTTCATGACAGCGGTACACAGCAAAGCAACAAGCGCAAGAAGGGAGGAATGGCAGCCAGCAGCCTCTTTCTCTCCCTTACATATACAAACTATCTGCCCTAGGGTGGGTATAGCTCTCACACCCATAATCCCAGCATTGGATCATGGATCAATTGTAAACTCTAAAATCCACCCTATAACCACATGAGGATTTGGGAGGACATGCAGACACAAGCAAACCAGTTGGTAATGATCGCTTTTCTGTTTCTCACAGGTTGATATGAGAGCAAATGAGAACAAATGTCTGTGTGAAAGAGATAGAAATTTAAAATTTTCTGAGAATCGTTACATCCCTGGCTTTGCCCTGTCTGGCACAAGCATCATTACTGAAAGGGTATGACAGAGAAGGAATCCATTTAAATCCGTTTGCCAGAAGAAGTGACTTTGTGCTTGGGGTGGAAAGTATATATGGGTCTTCACCCTGTTCACCTGCTTGACTTTGAACATAAATACTAATAACACTACCCTGAGGTTTGACCGATCATTTCCTACTGAATGTAGCATGGACTATAACAGTATTATAAAATATAATATTGTAGCATTTCCACTACCCTACATTTGTGTGATATAATTTACAAAGTATTTCAAAAGCATGTATTATGCAGTATAAATTTCAAGACAACCTTACAGTACTGGTAGTTTTGCTCTATTTGATAATGAGGAAACTGAGGTTTTGACCCTTAGCCGATCATTCATTGAACAAGTGCCTAAATAACTTTCACATTATATTACAGAAGCAACAGTTATTCAGTAATTTTATAAAGTATTTTTCAGAGACAAAACTGTCTTCCTATTGCCTCTACAAACCGTTACTCAGCTATTCACACCTATCATTTTCTTGCACCTGTATGTAATTTCTGACTTGATTCTTCGTACAGCACTGTATATAATTATGCAGTTTGGAAATGCTTCAATGACAATGTGAAGGTGGTATTTTAAAAGTTTAGAATTACCTTTCTATGGTTCTCTGCACTTGCTAGACATACATAGGTTCTACTTGCCTTCCTATGAGGGAGTGTCTAATTTTTCTGATACAATTCTTTCACTGCTTTGACTTTTAAATATGCTTGGGAATTTATTATTACAGCTTTATGATTGTATAATTTTGGGCGCATAACTAGCAGCAACATTTATTGCAAAAGAATTTCATGAAAAGAATGTCTTTTCTACTTGTAAATAAATCAGGTGTATTTATGTCTGTATCAAGGAGAGGGGATTATGAACACTAACGACATGTCTCTGAAAATTATCTTCTATGGAATAAAGGGTGCAGCCATGAAAAAAAATGTACAAAGAGGTATTTATAAGCTTTTAGAAACACCTGCATTTTGATAATTTATTCACATCTTAGCAAAGAAAATTATATTGCAAAATGAAAATGTGATTTTTCATTTGGAACTATAATTATAGTTCACGGAGATATCTGGGAGAATACTCGAGGCTCATCTCTATAGGTACTAAATGATAACAGTGGCTATTAGAAATGAACCAGTAGTGGAAGACGCAATTCTTTCAGTAACATTGACTCAGTAGTACTAATTTTGCATGGCGTTAAATTGCTTTTAGCAAATGGTTTATATGTTTTATTTCATTTAGTCCTTTCAACAATTCCATGAAATATCCAATACAAATCACTGAAAGCAAAGAACTGTGTAATGGGGAGTGAAACCTAGCAAGGTCAATAATAGCATGTGTTTAGGATTGATTTAAAATATTTATCTTCCAAAATAACGTGAGATAAAGTTTCTAGTCAATTTGCTTACTCATATTGGAAAGCATTTGAGTCACATAACAGTAAAATTTAAAGATCTACCAGTTCTTCTAACTTCTCATATTTTTACTTTCCTTTTTTAGTGAACAGAGTAAATCATTTTGAGTTTTGTTTATAGAAATGGTTTTCACCCTGAAGGTTTTAATAATATTCTTAGGGACACCAGCACCATACGCTTGACTTGCTTTACAATATTTAACTATTCATAGCATAGATTCATAGAATATGCAAGCTAAAAATGAAACAAAGATACTATGATAGTAAAGGTGGATTGTCAAGTTGATTTGCTTAGAAGTCACCTAGGAAATTAGTGAACATGCTTCTGGTTATGTCTGGGTTGGTCTCAGGGGCATGACTTTGGAGTCTACATCTGAACCCTGGTCCCTACTCTCTGGTGCTGTTCCTGTGAACAATACTGGAACTTCTGTGAGCTAACCAACTTTCCCATCCCCGTTCACCATAACTTGGTACTGAATCTGAAACCATGGACTGAGTCTCCTGAAACCCTAAACCAGTGAAATCTCTCTGCCTTTACATCCTGCATGTTAGGCATTATATCCCAGTGATGGGGAAGCTGACAAGTACAAGTATAATCTGGTGTGATTATTTGTATTAGAGAAAAAGAGGAGGGAAGGTGAACGAGGTGGAGAATGAAGAGCAACAAAAATGGAAGAGGGAGAAGAGGAGGGAGGGGAAGAGTTAGAGGAGTAGAGAAAAGAAAGGAGGAGAGACCCAGAGAAACAAACCAGGTGAGTTTTCTCAAAGGAATCGGGGAGCTAACAGCAGCATTTAGATTAGAATTCGGTGTCCTTGACGCCTTAGTGCTGCCTTTTCCACGGTCACAGCAGTAAAATCATTCATATATAACTTTGTGTCACAGTTCACTATTTACTAGCTGTGCAAACTTAGGTAACATTTTAATATGTATTTAATTCAATTTCCCCACCTGTGAAGCGGGAGTCTATTGAAACTATTTCATGGAATTGTTGAAAGGACTAAATGAAATAAAACTTATACACCATTCGGTAGGATGTGTATGAGTTAGCTCTAGGTTTTGCAGTTCATTTATTTCTTATCATTTTATTTGGTACACTAGATTGCCTAACTTCTCAGTTTGTGTCGCAGTTTGATGTGAGAGCGCATGGTCCTATTTTTGCAGTCTCATCTTTGATCAAAGGTGATGCCTGGAGTGGGCTTCCAAGTGAGAATCCTCAGAACAACTATTGAGAATTTAAACATAAAAAGAAATGAATTCTCGGAGAAGACACCTGGGGGTGGGTTGACCTGAATGTTTACACTCTGTTTGAACGCTAGAAAAGAGGGAAATCAAAGCGGTTATTTTTTAATGTGAACTTGTTTTGAAAGGCAGACAGAGTTGTAATACTTGTGGAATGTGTCATCAGTGCCCAGTGCCATTCCAGGGCCCTGGAGGTCAATCCTACTTCCTTCTTGAGATTAAGTTCATTAGTTCATTAGTTCTTATATTTATCGCACAAGGAGGCCTATCTTAGCTGATTACACGGAGGGACTTTCTACTAGAGCTATTCAGAAGATGAGTGGCCTGCCTCAGGGGAGCAATGTCTCTCCTGGAGTTTAGGAGTGAGGCCTGGCGGTGCCCAGGGGAGACTAGAATAGCAGGATGAGAGTGTGAGATGGGTGGGCTGATAAGCAACCCTCGAAGTACTTTCTGCAACTGAGATTTTAGGCTTTCAGTTATGAATTAAACTGCTGAAACTACAAAACCAGTCTTTCTACATTTTCATCCAAAGTAGAATTATTTTAGTTTATGGGAGTGAACAGAGAGAACTATACCCCCTACTCTTTTACTCAATATTATTTTTAGAGTGGTTGTAGATTCACAGCAGTATTTAAAGAAGGCAGATTCCTCCACATACTGTCTGCCCCTCCCCAACATGTGTAGCCTCACCATCACCAACATCCTTCATCAGAGCGGCACAGTTAAAAAAATGGGAAACGTACACTGATAACTAATTACCAAAGTCTGCAGTTTACGTAGTGTTTGCAGATGGCATTTCACAATGCTGTTCATCAGTTATAATATTACAAGACTCTTTTCACTTCCCTAAAAGTCTTCTTTGCTTCACTTGTTCATTCTACTTTTCCTTCTCAGCCTCTGCTACTAATATATTTACTGTCTCCATGGTTTCGGATTTTCTATAATGTAGTACAGTTGGAATCACATAAAATGTAGCCTTTTTAGATTGGCTCTTTCACGCAGCATATTGCATGTAAGTTTTCCCCAAGTATTTTCAGCAGGCGCTTATTCCACTGAGCTATATCCCCAGCCCTCCTCTGAGTAGATATAAAGAAGGATGATAACTAACTCACGTAGAAAGAGCATTTTTAGTTTTATCGGAAAACACCAAACTTTCCGCAAAGCAGCTGTGCCACTCTGCGTCCTCGCCTGCAGTGAGTGAGAGGTACTGTTGCTCACGTCCTCGAAAGCGTTTGGTGTTGTCCTGTCCTGGGCTGGGTCTTACCAGAAGGTGTTTCGAAAATGGAATGCATTTCCCTGATAACGTTATATACAGTAGTATTTCATGTGTGGTTTTTCTTGTCTTCTTATATCTTCTTTGATAAATTACTAGTTAAGATCTTTGACTTATCATTTAACTGAATTATTTGGATTTTTAAAATTCCTTAATTTTAAGAATTCCTTGTATATTTTAGATCACAGTCCACTACCAGGTATGTCTTTCACAAATACCTTCTCATAATCTGTGGCTTGTCATCTCATTCTCTTGGCATTTCTTTTACGGAACAGATACCAAGTTCCCTTTATCAATTTTGCAGAACAGAGCCAAGTTCCCTTTATCAATTTTGCTATGGATGCTCCTGATGTATCAAAAAAGTCATTCCTCTGCCCAATGTATCTAGATTTTCTCTGTTTATATTCTAAGAGTTTTGTAATTTTGTGCTTTGCATTTAGGTCTGTGATCCACTGAGATTTAATATTTTTGTGAAGGATGTGAATTGTGTGCCCAGATTCTTGTCCTTTTTTTAAGCAAATGGATGACAGTTGTTCCAACACCATTTGTCCAAAGGAATGCCTTTGCCTCATCGTACTGTTAGTTGCAGTCATTTGTGAAAGATACAGTTGTCGCACTCCTCGGGCGTCTTTGTGGGGACTCCAGCGGCCACATCGCTCTCCTTGCCTGTTCTTTTCCCAGCACCGCACAGTCCTGCTCACCGGCGCCCCGTAGTAAATGCTGAGGCCAAGGACTGTCAGGTTCTCAGCTTCCTTCTCCTTATTATTGTGCTGCCTGTTCTGAGATTTTTCCTTTCCATGTAAATGTTAACAATTAGTCTGTCAATAACCAAAAAATAACTTACCGGGGCCTTATTTAGGAATGAATTGAGTTTATAGATGCACTGAGAATCACCATTTTGACAATTTTCCTCACGTTCAAGAACATGAAATATCTTTCCATGTATTCAGTTCTTCTTTTTCATGACTTTAGTAGTCTACTTATCCAGAGCCTATACAAATTTTTTTAGATTTATGCCTAAACATTTTATTGGGGGGTGTTAATATAAATGGCATTGCACTTTTAATATTGTTCATTTTATGTTGGAAAAATATTGACTTTTGAATATTAACATTGTGTCCACAAGCTGGCTGGGTTCCAAGAGATTTTTGTTGAGTTTTTTGGATTTTCCACATAGATGATTGTGTCATCTGTAGACAAGGAAATTTTTATTTCTTTAATCAAAATCTGAATGCCTGTCACTTTCTTTTTCTTGTTTTATTGACTTAGCTAGAACTTCTAATATAATGTTCAAAAGGAATACAGAGAAGGGACATCCTTGCTTTTTCCTCTCTGAGTGAAGAAAACTTTGAATTTTTTGCCATTAAGTAGTACCAAGGACCAGCTTGACACAGTGCAGAGCAGGCACTGCAGTATCTGATTGATATTGCAGTATTTGATTGAGCAGGCAGTGATTGATATTAATAAATTGACATTAAAGTAAATTGAATTGAGAGTCTGTCCTAAGCCTCAGTGACTTGAGGCAAAGCCATGGTTGGCATGGGGATGAAATTGATTCCCAGGCCAAGGGCCAAGACTGAAGCAGCAAACGGTCTGTGAAGTCCTGGTGCCTCAAAGCAAGAGAAACACGATGGCTGAGGCCTTTGTCTTACCCACTACTGACCTACTTTCTAGCTCAGTAGTCTCACTTAATAGATAATCAGGTTACTAATTACCTGTTATCTGCTCCTATCAGGTTTCCCAAAAATGGTTTGTCCCTCAACCCTTGAACCTTGCCTTTGTTCATATCCACTGTTTCCCACAGGCCACCAGTAGCTCCTCCCAATCAGGCTATGCACCTTACAAAGACGAAGGACACCATGCCTCTTGGTCCCAGTCTTTCTTTAGGCTGTGACCATCCCAATTCCCCTTGTAACTGAAATATATCTCTTGTCTGTGTTTTATTCCTTCATTGTATCCTTGAGCAGGAGGTCAGTGATCCTAGGTCAGGGCCTGATAAAGTAGGATGTTAGTTGTATTTTTGTAGATTTTTCTTATCAAGTTGAAGATGCCCCTTGCTGTTCCTGGTATATAGATAGAAACTTTGCATCAAGAATGAGTGTCGGTTATTATCAAATAATTTTACTATATCTATTAATATAATTGATTATCACATTTTAATAGGCTAGTCGGTTGAATTAAATGGTTTTTAAAATGTTGAATCAACCTTCAATATCTGGAATAAGCCCCAGATGGTTGGAGATTGTTGTGGTCTTTTTGTAAGCTATTGGATTCAATTTATTAATAATTTATTGTGGATTTTTGGACCTATGTTTATGAGAAATATTAAGTTATAGTTTTCTGTAGTTGTTCAGTTTTGACATTAGGGTAGTGCTAGCTCCCTGGAATGAGTTAGGAAGGATTCTGACATACAAGAAGATGAGGGGAGATTCTGGCAAATTGGTGCTGCACGCACGATCTTATTCTAACTAAAAAGGGAGGAACACTCATGGTCTAATCCCCATTTAAAGGTCCCACCCCTTACTATTATCACATTGGCAAAAACAAAGTATGTTCATCCCATTTCAATATCCCCTGTAATTTTAACTTACTCCATTATCAACTTTAGAATCTGTCTAAACTCTCATCTAAAGATTATGTGTATATACTCAAGGTATGACCCATCTGTCTTAGCTACTTTTCTCTCATTGCTGAGACAATGTACCTGACAAAGTTAGAAGGGGAAGGGTTCCTTTAGTTCACAGTTTGTAGAGATTTCAGTCCTTAATCATCTAGCTCCAAAGCAGCTTGGCATCACAGAGGAGAAGGTAGCGAAGCGATAATGGATGAGCGCAGCTTTTTCTATCCCTCATGTTTTATCCGGGTTACTTAGGCTGGGTAGTACTCATACCTGTGATCCAATACCCCTGATCCAGCACTGCACCAAAGCTTTCTGAACTCTTCCTCTTTCCACAAGCGAGCTCCAAAGCCTTCTACACCACACGGTCAAGTATAGTCACAGCAATGACCCCACTTCTCTGGCACCAAAATCTGTCTTAGTTACTTTTCTCTCATTGCCGCGAAAATACACCCAATGCTCAGAGTTAAAAGGGGAAAGGTTAACTTGGCTCACGGTTCACCGAGGTTTCAGCACATAATCAGCTGGTTCCAAGGCCAGGCGGCATCACAGAGCAGAAGGTAGCAAAGTAGCAGTGGATAACTGCAGCTCTTTCTACCCGTACACCTCATCCACGGTACTCAGGGCAGGTAGCACTCGGGCCTCTGATTCTAGTGCCCTCGTCCTAGCATTGCACCACGAATCAACCCCAGCATCTAGATCCAGCCACCTCTGCAAAACTCCGCCTGTGACTGCATGAGGCTTTGGGAGGACATCTAAAGACAAGATCTAACACCATCCTAAGAAAAATCCTCCCACCTCTAAATCTATGAAATTAAACATTATGTACTTCCAAAATACAACAGTGGAACAGGCAACTACAGACATTTTTATCCCAAAAGGCGGATATCAGAAAAAAGAAAGGAGTTAAAAGTTTCTAGGTAAGCCTAAAACACAATGGAGCAACCCCAATTCAATCTTAAGGGATGAAAATAACCTCCTTTGACCCCCTGCACCATCTTTTAGACACATTGTTATGGGGCTATTCTATCAACGTCTCTGGAGTCCTACTCTCATGGCTTTGTGGGTAACAGCCCACACTACCACTCTTACACAATGAGGTCCCATCCCACCGTTGTCCTCCTTGGGTGGCGCTGCATGCTGGTTAATTCCATAATTTGGGGATCTCAAAGAAGACTTGCTTATATAGCTCCACTGGGCATTGCCCCAGTGGGTACTCCCTCTGATGGGTCTGACCCCGTATTTCCACTAGGCATTGGCCTTATGGGCATTTTCTGTGGAGGTTTTGCCCTATGACAAGTTTCCAGTTGAACCCTGAGGCTGCCTGTGACACCCTTGTCAATTTAGGAAGAACCCATGTTTCCATAGTTGTTACCCTCTGTGTATCTGAAAAATGAGCTCCACTTGGTGAATGCTGATGTCACCTGGGCTCTCTTGACCCATAGGTGAGTGACCACGTGACCAAGGAACACTACACTGGGGTATGGAGGACAGAGGCCCAAGACAGCTGCGGGCCGAGAGCTCTGAGGGCCTGCGGGCGCCCTGGCCCCGCACCTTTACTCTAACCTCAAGGCCTTAGCACTCTGGGCTTTTGATGGGGTACGAACCTCAAATATTTCCACAATATCTTTGGGGTTCTCTAGAAGATGGAAGAATGAACCTCCACAGCAAGTACTTTACATGTCACAAAGCCGGAGGCTGCGAGGAGTCCAGAGTCCAGGGTCAGCCTTTTTCTTCGATGAGCGTCTTCTAACTCTGTCCTTATGGGACAGAAGGTGGCCAGGCCAGCTTGCCAAAAGCTATATGAAACACCTCTCATAAGGATCTTAATTTACTTAACAAGGGAGAAAGCCTCATGGCCTAATCACCGTTCACACGCCTGCCTCTTAATATGACCGCATTGAGAACACTAGAATTTTATGGGAAATTGAGTTACAGCATTAATTTGGAAGAGATCAGAAACCATTTACACTGTAACACCATTATGTGTATATGTATGACAGTTTTAGTTACCCACTCATCCACTGAAGGGTGTGTGGGTTGTTTTGACTTTCGTTTTAAACTTTTTTTGCCAATCCTGTTTCTATGAACACACATGTGGGTACACTTGTTTTTTAGTACCAAGTTTCATTTCTTTTAGGTCTGTACATAGTCATGGGGCAGTTACTTCATATTTGTGTGTATCATTTAGGGGAATGACTTAATATTTTCCACAGCATCATTAAATAAGCAATTGAATTCATCATTTTCTATTTCATTAAATTAGTCCATACCCTTGTGGGTATGAAGCGGTAGCTGAGTGGGGTTGTGATGTGCAGTTTCCTCATAACTGATGGTACTAAGCATCTTTCCGTGATGGTCTTTCATGTGTCTGTGGAGAAAGGTAGGTTCAGATCTTCATTCGTTCTTAGATCAGCTTTTGCTTTTTGTGTTGTTGATTGCTAAGAGGCCTATATATTTTCTAGGTACTAGGCTAATATCAGACCTATGATTTTCAAATGTTTTACTACCTTCTGTACATTGTCTTTTAACATTCTTTTTCATTAGTATGAGTCTGCAGCACATCAGGATTATATTCATTGTGAGAGGTTGGTCATGTACACAGCACACTTCAATTGTCTTTTCAACTTCTCCTCCTCCATTTGCTTCCCTATCTGTTTTTAGTTCAGATCCACATTTTTTTACTGCTGTAAACCTGAAATAAACACTGAAGTCAGGAACTGTGAGTTCTCATAGCTAGTTGCTTTGCTTTTTCAAAATTTGAGTATTTGGAGCCTCTTGCAACTTCATGTGAAATTGATCATCAGAGCTTCCATGTGTAAAAAAGGCTGCCAGAATCCTAAGAAGGTAAGCACTGAATCTTTAGGTCACTCTCGGTATTATCAACTTTATAATACTAAATTTCCTAGTCCACTTAAAGATATGTCTTCCCACTTATTTAATTCCTCTCATGTGCGGGAGGAATGTTCTGTAGTTTATAGAAGTCATTTATTTCATTGGTTAAATTCATACCTTATATTTTAGTAATTGTAATGCCATTATAAATGAAAGTTTTAAAATTTCCTTTTCAGAAACTGCTTATTTTTGTGTACTGATCTTGTATCCTACAACTTTAATGAATTTATTAGCTTGAGTATGTTTTTCTTAAAGTTTTCTGTATATAAAAAATTGCTCTGTATGAATACAGCTTTACCAAACATACCTTATGTATTTGTATTGACTAATTGCTCTGGGTACTGCTTTCAGTACCCTGTTGCTTAACAGTTTAGGCATCCTTGTCTTTGCTCTAAGAAGAAAGCTTTCAATGTTTTACTACTGAGTATATTAGCTCCAGGTTTTTTATGATTGCTTTTCACCATATTTGGAAAGCTTTGTTGTTCCTGGTCTTATGAGTTCTTCTTATCATGAAAGAGTATTAGATGTTATCAAATGCTTTTTTGTGTCAACTGAGATGGTCATGAGGTTTGCTGTTGCACCCTATTTATGTGGAGCTCTACATTGTTTAATTTATTACCTTTGCATTCCTAGCATTAATTTCATTTGCTTATGGTACATGTTATATTTTAACATGCTGCTGGGCTCAATTTGGTAGTAATTTGTTCAAGATTTTTTATCAGTATTTATTAGGGATCTTAGTCTGTAGTTTTCTTTCCTTGTGGGCTCTCCCTTTGACTTTGGTGTTGGTGTAACACTGCCTTAATAGAATGAGGTGTAACGCCTCCTCTCCCCTATTATTTTTGGAAGGGCTTGAGGAGAGCTGGTATTCACTCCTTTTATATTTTTAGTGGAATTTACCAGTGGAGTCATCTGGTCTTCTATTTTAATATCTTTTCCTTTTATCCTGGAACATTATTTGCAAATACTCCTGAAATGTTTTTATATCTGGAAAATCATCTTCTATATTTTTCTGAGTTAAACTTTGATGGCTAGCCAGTTCTTTTGAGCCACCAACTCAAATTTTACTGTGGTTGTTATTACTGTTGTTGTTACTTCTGCTTGTTATCTTTGCTTCTGTGGGAGGAAGGAAGTCTTAGTTCACGTTCTTTTATTTGCATTTGTAATTTCTTCATTCCCTCAGGATTAATGGTTATCTTTTTAAACTTCATGTTTGGTATAATTGAATTTCATACTATACTGTTTTGGACTTTTATCACCTAATATTATTAGCCTTTTCCATACATTATTAGTATTGAAAAAATTTCCACCAAGTGATGAACAACCACTTGATATTGTTGAATCTTTCTAGATATTTTAAGGCTGTAACGTTATTCTTTGGTTTTTATTCTCATTTTTAATTGAGTTGTAAAAATTACACATATTTATAGAGTACCATGTGATATTTTAATACATTCATATATTACATCATATTCAAATCAGTCTTCTAAAACATATATCACTTCTTTGTAGTAAAATATCCAAAGCCTTTCATTGACTTTTTAGTTTTACTGAGAAATATATAGTATATAAAACATTGCTTTCAGGTATTGTTAATAGACACAGGGGAATCTCTATGCTAACTGAGGATTAGCACTTTAGCAAAATTTATTTAAAAATTGATTCATTACACTTTTTAACACACAGTTCTTCATCTATGTTAGATCTTTTATGCACAATAGAATTTGATGTTCTTATTCTTCTGGATAATGCAGGATCACCATATGGATCTTGTTTATTAAACAGTGTTATACTCTAGGTACTTGGGCATGTAGTTTCATCTTGTGACCCTCCAACTACTAAATACCAATAATGTTACCTGGTGATTAGGACAACCAGAAAATCCATCCCTTCCTCCAGCAAATAAACACACACACAAACACATATTTTGCACACCCCTCACTCAATTCCATGAAAAGATTTTTGTCTTATACTTCACTGTGAAAGATATTGTTCAGCTTTGGGGCAGTCAAAGAGATCGCTGCCCTTCACAGACCCGTGACATATTTGAAAGGAAATCAGTCAGTAAACACATTTTTAAGGACTTCTCAGGCTACACAAAATTCTACATTTTCAGTGAACAAAGGAAAAATGTCATTATATAGCAATACATTTTAGCAGATTTCTTCAGTAATAAAACAGGAAGATTCAGACATTAGTTATCTGCATGGGAAAGCTCCATGGCCTGACTCACAATGGAAAGGTGAAGGACCCCAGAAAACAGCAGAGTTCCTGCATAAAGAGACACGTGGACTAGGAGAGCCCACAAATACAGCCAACTAATGCTGACAGGGATACCAGGAATACCAAGAAAACGCAATACAGAAAAGGCGATCTCTTCAACAAAAGGTGCTAGGAAAGCTGGACCTCTGCCTGGAAAAGAATGGATTTGAAATTTTGTTTCATGCCATACATAAAATCAATTCAAAGTGGAATAAAGACACAGGTTTAGAGCCTGAAACTGTAAAATTTGTATAAGAAATCAGAAAAAAAATTCAGGGCATGGGTCTTGGCAGTGATTTACTGGATGTGACATCGATAGCAAAGGCAGAGTGGGACCACATCCAAACACAAAGCTTCTGAAAAGGCGATCTATGCAAAAGGAAAATGTTTCACACCATGTATTTGGGAAGGGGTCAGTATGTACAGTGCCTTAGAAATACTTCCAAGTTTATAGCAAGAAGGATAAAGTAGATGTTGGGAAGTGTTCAGGTGTGGGGTGGGTAAGAGAAGGTTGTTTGTCTAGTGCACATTGCATGTGTATATTGAAATATAGCACTGAATCCCATCAGTACGTATAAACAATATCTGTTAATAAAAATGAGAAATAATAAAAGACAGGAAAGAAGGGAAGGGAAGAGGAAGGAGGGAGAGAGAGAAAGACAGAGAGAGGGGGAGAATCTGACCTACAAATGAGCAAAGGACCAGAACAGACACGTCTCCCAATGCTACCAAGTCCACGAAAAGACGGGTTTTGAAATGGATGCTGTCAACCGTATTTATCCACAAATTGCAACACAGACAACCGGATGGACAGATTGGGACATCTGTTCACCACTCACCGAGACTGTAGAATGGAGTCCTTGTTACGATAGACCGTATGAGACTTTATCAAACATTTAAGGTAGAGCTAGCATATGGCGCGATAGTCCTACCTTTGAGCACATAGGCAAGGGACACACAGCTAATATCTAGAAGAGACACTTGGGCTTCCACATTCCTTGCAGCATTATTTTTAATAGCCAAACTATTGTCACAACCCAAACAGAAGGAAATCCTATTGCATGTGACAGTATGGATGAGCCAGTCTTGCACCATCCAGCTGAGAAAATGTGGCAGAGGTGCTCTGCTGACCCAGGCCTGCTGAGCTCTCACACTGATTGCTGTGGGTGTACAACCAAGATTTCTGGTGAACTGGTAAACTAGAATGGGAAAGAAACATTCCTCTGGTTTTCGCCAATGAGAATGACTGGGCCAGTGAGCCCGTTCAGTGTGCTCACATTTATGAGGTCATGATTCCAGCATCATTTATAGAGGGTGACTTGGGAGACAGATAGAGAACTATGAAATGTATAAGGCTTTATGTAAGTGCTATGTATAGTTTACATTATTTTCCAGACTTTGCAACAATTTGTTTTCCAAGTTTTATCTAGATTGTAGCATTGGTTTTGGTTGTTTGTTTTAAGATTAACTTATAAAGAAAAGGGAAAGCATTTCTACAAATTTATTTCTGAGAAGAAAAATGCCTTGAGAAGTATTTTAATTCAGATCTTTAATTCAGAGGAGAAGCAGTGCAGTCTCTGTAAGCTGCCTTCCTTAGACTACGTCATCTGCCCAACTGCTTCTGCATACCTATATTTATATAAATGTGTGTGTTACAAAAATACTTTTATGCTAAAACAATTTCATGCTATTCTAGATTTCTCTATCTCCAATTTGATTTATTTTTGAGCTCCCAATAATCACAAAAAGCAGCCAAACTTGTCTGTATATAGTAGCCTGTATCGTTCAGCAATCCAAAAGGAAGTAGTGTTAGTAGAATAATGTAAAAAAGATTTTTAAAAAATCTATTATTGGTGGTAATATGATTTCTTCCTGTGTATCTTCCTATTTCTGCTGGAAATACTTCCTTAAATGACAAATCTTGAAAAAATCACATGGATAATCATTATTTAGATGGGCAAAAGCAAGAATGAGGAAAAACAAATATTTTAGAATATTCATTTATTTTAAGAGTAAAGAGATCCCTGTGGGTTTACACAGCTAAAAAGAATGCATGCATTCTCACCAGATGCTTTCAATATGTTAGATGCCATCAAAGGAAGAAGCCTCTCTTCTGCGTCAGGGCATTTAAGGATCTACATGTGGTTCTTTTCAGGACACCAAGCACGCTAATAAAAGACCGACTCGGCGATGAAAGGGTTCTGTCATGGCCAAAGGGGAGGCCTGTGTACATAAGCCCTTAAAATGTGTAAGAGAGATGAACACCTGACACTACAGTTAGAGGCAAAATTCTTGGTCTCTTGGTCCGTTGATGACTTGGCAGAGGTGACTTAGACTTAGAAATACAAGGCCAGCTCCTATTTGAAATTCATTATTATTGCTATTAAAATGACTACTTTTTATTTCCTCATGTTGAACTAACCACTCTTGCCTGTGAACAACTAGGAAGCCTGCTCATATTTCATTGGGCTTATTATGTTATCAATCTCTCTCCCCTACTAGACTAGAAGACTATTAAAGGAAAGAAAGATGTCTGAGAATTCTTATATTCACAGACCAAGAACAAAATGATCACTTAATAAATCTTGATTGTGTAAATGGAGGAGAAATGTTCCAAACAAGGGTATTACTTTTATTTACAAGAATAATCCTTCTCTATTAAGGAGAAGGTTAGGACCTAAATTAAAGCATATGACCAAGTTGACCCCTACTGCAGGTTGAAGCCGTTAGGAGTGCTATTTCTTAATCATTATTTTCCAAAATTCCCAAAAGTAATTTGCAGAAAGAACTTTTTAACTTCAAAAGCTCCATAATCAATGTAATTTATGATATTTCCTTCTTCCCTCAAGGCTGCCAAATGCTTTTGTTTCCCTTAATGATAAAATCACCAAATTCCTATTGGCTGGAGTACTGCTTCGTGAAATGAACCTACAAGTTTAACAGTAATGAAGACTAAACAAATGAAACATTCACGTATCTTAGAAGACTCACAAATGATGAATGAGAGACTTGAATATGTGGCTTAGGCTTTGCATCATTTTTCTCCTTCTGGCTGTACTTTCTGTAAGGCACGTGTTCAAAGGAAAATTCACAAAGTTATGTTCCTTATAATATTTACTCTGCCCGAGAAACACTTTCAAATATACTTTAGCAGACATGTGACATATCCCAAAACCAAAATCTGGTTCTGTTGCCAACAAAGCTTGGCCAGTGTATCTTCACACAGATGCACAATGTTTACACATAGCATACCTGATTGCTGTCTCATCCTCCCACAAAATTTGTTGCTTCTTCCACAAAGACTACAGTTTCCAAGACAACAGAGAGCTCCTCTAACAATGGAAGCTCACACAAGTAGATTTCCATTTCCACATGCCAAACTCCAACCACATTCTCCAGTCACAGAATTTCTATTTCCCACCATGAAGGCAAAGTAGAGAAGGAAGAACTAATAGAAAAAAAACTTATGTGTCGGCATAGTTTTCTACCATTAAGAAGAAATTTTCTTTCATGGACTTTAGAGAAAAGTTTATAAGGACCATTTGGGTAGAGATTTAAGTACATAGAAAATTAAGGTTATAGCAAATCCTGAAGGACACAGATATGGTCGGGTGAGAAAATCCAGCTTTCCTTTGTCACTGTCGTCTCATGGTAAAATAAATCCCCTGTTTTTCCTTTGTAGGCAAATTTATGTAAAATGATCTCCAATGTCTCAGTTTTCATTAGTTTTCATTTATATTCTGCATTCTCATCTTCGAATTTTCTTGCAATCCACCCACGTCCTTCCACTTGCCAAATCCGGCATCACGCGCCTGTCCCAGTGCTCCTGCTGATTGCCCTGCCCACCCGCCCGCCCCTCCGGCTTCCTACTGTAGGAACCACACTTCCCCGTTCAGGAAACGTATCTCCCATTCTCATTTTCGGGCTTCTTTCAGACAACACTTCATGACTCTCCACCTCTCTCTTTGCCTTCTAATCCCATGTATCATTTTAGGCAGTGGTTTCTAAACCTACTTGCACAGAATTACTTGTGAATCTTGAAAAATTCCACAGCCCAAGCCACAGTGCAACCCAATCTCAGGAGTTGGAAATGCAAGGATATTTCAACATGCAGGGAAGTTTGGGAAATTACTCCAGTAGAGGGGTCTCATTTCTCTTAATTAAATCCAGATTGGTTGATAAGCAATGCACAAGGCTTGGATCTGTTACAAGACTAATTGTGTCACATGATAAGACATACAGCAAAAGCCTTCTGTATCTAGTTTCCACATGTGTGGATTCAACTAGCTAATGATCAAAATTATCTCCCCTTCCAAGAAAGAGCATCTACACCGAACATGCGCAGATGTTTTCATTATTCCCTAAACAAAGGAGTATGGCTGCTTGCATGGCCTTTACATTGCACTAGGTACTTAGAGTGTCCATGAAGACAAGCATAGGGTATATCCAAACTCTGTGACATTTTACACCCACAGCTGGATAGCCATAGGTTTTGATGACTCCAGGGGGATCCTAGAATCAATCCCCTAAGACACTGAGGATCAACTGTACTGTTTCCCCTTCCTGCAATTCTTTAACTGATTTGATTATTTCATGATGAAATTTTAAAAATTGTTGCCAAAACATTCAAATCCCCCATGGTCCAGGCTCTGCTTATCTCTCCTGCCTCATCCTGCACAGCCCCCTGGACCTGCTCAAAGCACCCAGATAAACTCCTCCCCTCCGTCAGGAGCTTCCTTCTTCTTCACCCACCTAACTCCAGTTTATCATTCAGGCCAGGTATTTTCCTCGTCCTTCTCCGCCTAAACAGTATGCATCTTGTTGGCCATAGCTTTTATCCTGTCTATATCTTTCTCTTGATTTATCTTGGCACAGAGAGAACCTACTGAAGGGCAGATTATTTGCTATTTAGTTCTCTACTCAATACAGAGGGCTTTGAACACACTGAATGTTCGGTTCGATGAATAAACATTGATCAAAAATAATGATTGAAAATTTTTGCATTGAAACCATGCTCAGAAAGTGATCACATTTGCTTCTTCAGAGATAGAGGAAGGCCACAGAGACACAGAGGTAACTTACGGGATATTCTTCCCTTCCTGCTGTTCTTTCCTTGTTCATCTAGCAAGTACAGCATCTGGAAACAGTTTGAGCTTGAGACCAACCCTCCTGACTCTTGGAAACACCCTGGACGCTGTTTCTAGCAACTGCAAATTCAGCAAGACCCGCCCAGTTCTTAGGGAGCTGTTCCAACAGCTGGACATTACAGCAACCACATGCCAGCTAACGGTTTGGACAACTTTTGGGTCATGAGGGGATATGGGTTGTACATTTGGCACAGTAAGAGCAAGTGCTCCATCACTTACTAGGGAGATGGAAGGTGTCTTTGAAAAAATTTCATTCTTACAAAGATCAGAAGTTTAAAATATTTCTACAGGCATGCAGTTCTGTCAGCTTAGCCTTAAGAGTTTTCTTTGAAAATTAACATGAAAGATGCACATTAAAACCACAAAAAGAAGACACACCAATAAAAGTATTCATAATTATAATATGCACCAAATGGTACTTATGGTAAGACATAATTAGGAAAAATTGGAGTGATATGTCTTTTTTTATTTGTATTTTGTGTGCTTCTTTTCATTTTTGTACAACTGTCATTTTCCAGGCAGTTGTTAGCATTACAATACAATAAGATATATATATATATATACATATATATATAATATGTATATACACATATATACATGTTATAATATATAACATATATATTATTTTATATAGACAGTGTTTGATAGATAAAATAACTATAAAAGAACATAAAATGAAATAAATTTAAAATAAATGACAGAATGAATAAAAGACTATGGTGATCAATTTTTTTCCTTGAAACTGTTCAGAGAGAATAAAATGATTTTTGAAGGGCTAATGGCCGCCTACTCTCTGATTTGAACATCACTTTGCAGGTTTTCCACTCTGGGCTCCTGTTTTCCAAGGAACCCCAGAGCCAGCTCTGACAAGGCGTGCTCCTCGCAGCCCTCTGCCTCTGCTCAGCAGCTGCCAGACAAGCTGCCAGTAGTGGCCTGGGATGTCTTTTCTAGCCTCTTCCTATGATCTGTGATAAAGAGTGGTAACTACAGAGCAAACTCTCGCTTCTTACGTTAATGTCCCATGACTGTACCCAAAGGCATCTAAAAGGACGGGGCCCTTTTACCACAGAAATTCACCTGTTGGAAGCTCTGAGTCGGAGCTGGCTCCTGGGTATCAGAAGGTAGCCACACATCCCCGTCTCAGCGACACCTCGGCTTGTTTTATGCTGTACTAATGCCCTCTTGAAATTCTTAGTTTTTGAACAAGGCTCTAAATATTTTCATTTTGCATTTGGCCCTGAAAATTGTGTACCTAGTCCTGCCTAAGAATCCTCAATAAGCATTTTGTAGTGGGCAAAGTTTGCCTGAAATCAATGGCAAAGCCCACACAGAAAGGGAATAGAAGTTGTGGAAGAACTTCCTATCTGGGCACTGACTCACTAGCGAGAGGGATCGCCCTTCTACCAAAACTCAGTGAAACTCTTCCCAGCTTATTGCAGATGAGATTCTGGGTCACTGACCTCCCCTTGCAATATCCTGTCTTTCTCTTTATTTGCTCATCCTTGCCTGGCAGGATCCTTACATTTTACCTCCAGGGATCATCTCCACATGGGAATGTTTATCTCTTAGGGACAATCTTAAAATTCGAAATATATTATAAACATCACCCACAGCTTCGGTCTGCAAGCTGCATAAATAACACTCCCAGACTGTACTGTATCCAGCGGAATTCCAACCCTCTGATGACCCTGGTCAGAACAACAATGGGGCAGCGCGTGTGGCTCACAGAACTGTGGGTCCGAGCGGTAGAGATGCCTAAAAATGAGCTCTGTAGGGGTGAGGCCAAGTGACTGTCACACTCAGACGCAGACACAATCGGGGAGGGAGACAGCAGCGTATGGACAGCCCACCAGGTCCGAAATCTAGACTCTAGGGAAGCTGAGGAGCAGGCTGCACCTCACACTCCACAAGGCCACTGAGAGAAGTACATTTCCTGCTCTAAAAGTTTTTTTATCATGGGGGAGGAAAACAGAATAGGCAGAAAGAGTGAGATGCAACATGGATATTTTCCCTTGGATATACGTTATTGGGGAAGGTTGGATATTCCTGTGCAGATAAGTTTGTGGGTTGGGGTGTGTGTATGTGTGTGTATGTGTATGTGGTGTGTGTCTGGTGTGTGGTGTATGTCTGGTGTGTGTGGTGTGTATGTGTTTGGTATGTGTGTGGTATATATATATATGTGTGTGTCTATGTGCATGTGGTATGTGGTATGTATATGTGTGCTGTGTGTGTGTATATGTATGTCTATGTGTGCATGTGTGATGAGTGCATGTGTGTGTATGTGGTGTGTGGTGTGCATGTGTGTGGTGTCTCTGTGTGTCTGTGTTTGTGTATGCATATATGTGGTGTGTGTGTGACATGTATGTATGTGTGGTGTGTGTATATGTGTGTGCATGTGTATGTGTCTGTGAATGTGTATATGTGTATGCATGCACATGTGGTGTGTGTGTATATATGTACATGTGTGGTTTTTTATTTTTAAAATAAAAGAACAAAAACATTAACAAACACATACATTTACAAAATAAGACAAGAGCAATACAAGCAATACTGAATTTCAGACAAGGTGATAGGAAATTAACAATGGCTGTTGTATTACATATTGATATCTTCAAAGTGGTTACTCAGGAAAACAAATATAGATATGCAAGATAGATTAAATAATTAATCATTAACGGCTCTTTTCAATAAAGTCATAAAAGTCAGCAGTACAACTATGTTAGCTATCCTGTATATACATATATACATAATTTTTCCCTACTTTCTCTTCTCTTTTCCCTCATCCCAGTTGTTCTTCACTTTTGAGTAGTTTCATTTCACAATGTTTATCATACCTCTTAATTTTTATTCACATTTTCAGGTTCTTACACTAGCGAGATAAAACATTGTTTACACATGCAAGTCTGATTTATTTCACATATGAGGATGGTCTCTAGTTGCATCCATTTACCTATTAAAGCTTCAAGTTTATCTTTCTTTATAGCTGAGTAATATTCCATTATATAAAAATAGCACAACTTTTTTATCCATTCCTCAGTGAATGGACATTTCAGTTGCTTCCATGATTTTGCTATTACAAATTGCACTGCTATAAACATGGGTGCACATACACCGCTGTGATATGATGTTTTCAGTTTTTCTGAGAAAACACCCAGAAGAAGAATAGCTAGGTTGAATGGGACCTCTAGACCTAGTTTGCTGAGGAATCTCCAAACTGATTTCCACAGTGGTTTCACCAGTCTACATTCCCACAGCAGTGGAGAAGATTTCCTCTTTCTCCACAGCCTCACCAGCATTTGTTATTGGTCAATTTCTTAATGATAGCCATATTTTCTGGGATGAGATGAAATCTCAATGTTATTTTTAGTTTTTTATTTTAAAAATAAAGGAAGAAAACATATTAACAAACAGACATACCTTTACAAAATAGCATAAGAACAATACAAACAATACAGAGTTACAAAGTGGTAGGAAATAACAATGGTTGTTGTAATACCTATTGATATCTTCAAAGTGGTTTCTCAGGAAAATAAATAGAGACATGCAATAATGATCAAACCAGTAATCATTAACTGTTCCTTTCAGTAAAGCAATAGAAGACAGTAGTACAACTGTTAGCTATCCTGTGTATACATACATACATGATTTCCCCTTTCCTTTCTCCTTTCCCACATCGCAGTTACTCATTACTTTTGAGAATTTTTCTTTCATTTCACAGTGTCTATCATACCTCCTAGTTTTTATTCACTCTTTCAGATTCTTACACTAGTGAGACATAAGTTGCTTACACATTGTTATGGTTGACACATTGTGTCAACTTGGGGAGTCTAGAGGTTTGACTGAATGACTCAGCAGGAAGCCAAGGTGCTTACTTTGTACACAACCTGAGCCTGTGGAAGAGGAGCACATGGAGATTATGTGAGTGCTACATATCCCCTGGTTGGGGGTAGCCTGTTTACAGTGTAGAGGAGGGAAAGAGGCTGCTTGCCACCATTCCTTCCTTTTGCTGGTTATTTTTGCTGTTTTTTGCTGTTTTTGCTCTGCTGTCATGAAAGTTTGCCCTCTGCCATGTGCCATTCTGCCTCAGAACCAGCCAAATATGGACTGAAACCTCCACAAACTCTAAGCTAAATAAACCTTTCCTTCCTTAATTTTTGGGCATTGGATATTTTGTCTCAGCAAGGAGAGAAAAGTAACCAAGATAGAATTTGGTACCAGAGGAGTGGGGTTGTTGTTGTGACTATAACTGACCATATGCCAATTCATTGCATCCCACAGATTCCAGTAAGTTGTATCTACATTTTCATTTGTTTGTAAGTATTTTTTAGTTTCTTCTTTAATTTCTCCTGTGACCCATTGGTTGTTCAGGAGATAGTTGTTTAATTTCCAAGAATACATGGAATTTTGGAATTCCTTTTGTCATTAATTTCCAATTTCATTGCACTGTGGTCAGATAATATGCATGGGGTAATTTAAATTCTTTTGCATTTAGGTAAGTATGCTCTATGGGCTAGAATGCGGCCTATTTTAGAGAAAGTCCTGTGTGCAGCTGAGAAAAATGTGTATTCTGATGTTGTGTGGTGGAACACTCTATACATCTACTAAGTCCATTTGTTCACAAATTTGGTGCAAGTCTGTTATTTCTTTGCTGATTTTTTGCATAGTTGACCTATCTCTTTGTGTCAAAGAGGTGTTGAGGTGTCCCCTATTACAATAGTGTTATTAATTGTTTGATTTTTCATGTCTGTTAAGATTTGTCTTATATAGTTTGGGGCTCCAATATTTGGTGCATACATGTTTAAGATTGTTATCTGTTCCTCTTGCAGTTTTCCCCTAACAAGTATGTAATGACCTTCTTTATCTCTTTTGATTGCTTTTGGTTTGAAGTTTATGTTGTCTTCAAACAAAATAGCTACCTCTGTTTTTTTCTGGGATCCTGTTGCATGGAGAATTGTTTTCCATCCTTTGACGTTCATTCTATGGATTTCTTTTTGAATAAAATGTGTTTCCTATATACAGCATATTGTTGGATTTTGTTTCTTAATCCACTCTGCCAGTGTGTTTCTTTTGACTGGTAAATTGAGGCCACTTACATTATTGGTTATAACTGATATATGTTGACTTATCTTTGTCATCTTATTTACTTGCTACTAGTTCCTATTTTTTCTCTCTGTTTAATTGCTTGCTTTGCTTGAGAGTTTCTTTCTTTCTTGTTTTTGAAATTGTGGTCAGTTTTTCCTCTGTCTAGAGTATCTTTTAGCACTCTTTCTAAGGTTAGTTTGACACTCATGAAGTTCTTCAGTTGTTCTTTGTTGTGAAAATATTTTATTTCTCTGTTAAATATGAAGGATAGTTTTGCAGGATACATCAGTCTTGGTTGGAAGCTGTTTTGTCTCAGGACCTGTAATATTCACTCCAAGCTCTTCTCAACTGGACGGTTTGTGTTGAGAAATCTGCTGTGATTCTGATGGGCTTTCCTTTATAGATGATCTGTTTCTTTTCTCTAGCAGGTTTTAAAATTCTGTTCTGTTGCTATATGTCTGGGTTCTTGATTGTTATATGTCTGTGCATAGTTTTATTTTGGTTATGACTAGTTGGAATTATATATGCCTCCCTTACATGTACATCAGAATCTTTTTCCATGCGTGGGAAATTTTCTGCTGTTATTTCTGCAAATATTCTTCTTATGTTATTTGTGTTGCCACCTGCTATTTCATTGAATCCTATTAGTCTTACATTATTTCTCTTTGCCTTGTCTTGCAGCTTTTGAATTGGTTTTTCCCGGTTCCTTGTTAATTTTAAGAGATTCTTACTTTCACAATCATTAGCTGCCATGCTGTCTTCAAGATGTGAAATCCTATCTTCAGCTTCATTCAAGCAGTTTTTCCAGCTTTCAGTGGAAGTTTTGATTTCCTGGGTATCTCTTTGAATCTGTTTCATGCATTCTAGTTCACTCCTATATTTTTCATTTAACATTTCCATGAGTTTCCTATGCTCATCTATTTATATATCTATGTCTTCTTTAGATGTACTGAGCAGTTCTTTCACTATTGTTGTCATTTCGTTTTTTACCTGAGAGATTATTTCTGATCTGATATCTTCTATGACCTGATAGAATTGGTTTTTTATTTCCATTGCAATCATTTCCATAATTTCAGGTGTGTGTTTATGAAGTTCTCTTATGTTGATGTCTCCTGGACTTGTTCTGGGTTGGGTGTAGTTTTGAGACTGCATTTTAGTCCTTTGTCTTGTAATTTTTGATGCCAGAGGCAGAGTGCCCAATCTCCCTCTTCCCTGGCATCTCAGCAAAACTCACTAGTGTCCCTAGATTTCCTGTGGTCAGACTTGCCCTTTAGTGGCCACCAAGGTGGGCTGCTCACTCTGGGTTCTCCTTTTGGTTGGTGGGGTGGGTGTAATTCTCCCAAGCCCCAGTCATGACTTGCAGTGTTAGTGGATCACAGGCCATCACATCCAGTGTCCCTAGGCAGCTCAGGACATGAATATGACCCAGAAGCAGGCAGCAATGGTGTAGTGATCATGGCCTAGTTGGTCCTGTGTCCCCAGACAGTCCAGGGTACAGGCAGAGCCCAGACATGAGCCACAGGTTTAGCAGTTCCTGGACAGCCTGATTTGGTGTCTCCGGGCAACTTAGGTTGCACACAGGAGCCGGATGCATGCTGCACTGACAGTTATCTCAGACCACCTGTTTCTACGTCCTGTGGGAGGTCTGGGCAGATGCAAAGCCCAGATGCAAAACTGTAGCGTTAGCAATTCGCGGACTGCCTGACCTGATACCTCAGGTGGCGCAGGGCATGTGCAAGGAGGGCCCAAACACGAACCCCAGTGTTAGTGGTTTGTGGGCCTTTTGAGCCAATATCTCCTGTCTTTACTGTGTGCATGGAGGGTGGAGACACAGACTATAATGGCAGCAGGATAGTGGATTACCTGCCCTGTCCCCTGGAAGTAAATGGGGAATACCTGGTTCTCCCAGCATTCAGCTGCAAACTGTGATGGCAGTGGACTGCAGACCACCTGATTCTGTGTCTCCAGGCAGCTCGGGGTGCGTGCAGGAGACAAACACAGGCTACACTCACGTGTGTTGTTTGTACCTTACTGATCAATCCAGACTCTCACAGCGCTTAGCCATATCTTTCTGCTAAGATTCTTCTTTCATTTGTGATTAACTTCACCTATAAATGTCTTCCTTTAATTAAGGTCACTTTCACCTGAGTGCTTATCTATCATTACCATCAACTGTAAGTGTGGAAAGCAATCTCTCCAGGCTGTTACTACGTCCCTTGCCCTTGGTACATACCAATCTTAATTCTTAATTAATAACGTGAGTATTGTTAAAACAAATGACCTATGATGTGTTTCAAATTTCTAAACACTTTTTATAGGTTACCTTTTAGATCATGAAGTTTCCAATCTACCTAAGAAGTACTTATTTTAATAGCCTCAAATGCACTTCCAAGAGGAAAGTGGAAAAAAACCGAAAAGCCATCAGACAAATATTCTGCTTCAGCATCATGTTTGTCCTGTGCTTATTCTGGAAGCTCAACAGATGTTTATTGTACAAATAGAGAACGACCAGCATCACTCCTTGGCAGCTTCTACATCGATAGCAGCATGACAGTTCCAAAGAGAAGCCAACAACAGGCATAATCGTTTCAGGCAGAAAAAAGTTAGGAAAAGGTCCATCCATAGCAATTTACTAGCAACAAATTCTCTTGGTTCTTCATCTGAAAATGTTTTATTTCTTTGCCATTTCTGATGACAAGACTCAGTAGCTGCAGTGAATGCTGTGAGCATTTTCTTTCAGCTCCATGGTTTCTGATGGGAACTTTGTTCTCATCATGTGAATTGATGTTTTATGAATACTATGTTATTTTTCCTAGATGATTTCAACCCTTCAATTTGCATTTCGCCTGCAGAACTTTAATTATGATGCTTCTTGGAGAGGATTCACTTGCATTTATCCTGTTTGTTATTTGCTGAGCTTTCTGAATGGGTAGGTCTAATATGCTTTGTCAAATTTGGGAAGTTTTCATCCATTTTTTCCCACTCTTATTTATTGGCTATACAGATATGTAAATTTCATTTTAGCAGATTCGTAGCTGCACATAACGTGCTTTGATCATTCTCTAATATCGTTATCACTTCTTTTGCCCCCACCAGTTAACATTTTGGGGAACTGTAAGTGCAGGTATCCGCATCCCCCTCTTACCTGCCCTGCACTCCTGTCTCTCCTCTTATTCCCTCCTTTGTGTAAGGACAGGCTGCCTTCTGCTTTCCTAGCATTCATTTTAGATTCCGCATACTCGAGAGAACGTGCACTACTTGACTTTCTGAGACTGGTATATTTGGTTCAACATGATGATCTCCAGACCCATCTATTTTCCGGCAAGTGGTAGAATTTCGTTCTTCCTGATAACCAAATAATACTCTTTTGTGTATTTTCGTTATCCATTCATCTGTATGGGTACCTAGCGTGGTTCTGTATCCTGCTATTGTGAATTATGCCACAGTGGACCTGGGTATGGAGGTCTTCCTACAGCATGCTGATGTTAACTGACAGTAACTTTTCACTATGACCATACTAAAGATTGGTGCGGCTGGATAAAATGTTAATTCTGTTTTTAGATGTTTGAAGAACCTCTACACTGACTTTCATAGTGGCTGTGCTAGTATATATTCTTTTATTTTTCATGCTTTTTCTTAATCTCAAGGTTTTTTATCTTTCTGAGGCTAAGAACATTAATGTTCAATACTTCATAGTTGTTCCAGTGGTCTCTTGGGCTATTTATTTTTATTGTATTTAGTCTGTTTGCTCTCTATTATATTTAGTCTATTTGTTCAGCAGAGTGAACACTACTGATCTATCTTCAAATTCACTAATTCTATCCTTCACTGTCCCTACCTACCACTGAGTTTATCCTACATATTTCAAAATAATCTGGTTACTATATTTTTAATTCCTATACTCTCAGAGGTTTTTGGTAATTTCTGTTTCTTTGTCAATATTTTCTATTTTTTTCATAGCAATGTATAACTGTTCACCGAAGCATTTTAACACAGCTCCTTTAAAATCCCTGTAGTATAATTTCAACATTCTGTTCATCTCAGTGACAGCACAGTATATATTGACTTCCTTTTTTTCTCCAAGCTATGACTTCTCCAATTCTTTATATGGTCCTTGATTTTTCACTATGCCCAAGATAATCTGACACTGTTTCATGATGCTCTGGTTCTTATTTAATCTTTTCAGTAGCCAATACCACTGTGCAGGTGGAATTCAAGGGCAAAGTGGTTATACAATTTAATTTCCTGAGCCCTACAGACAACACTCTGGTGAAACCCGGGCCCAGACTCACATTGGCTAATTAATAATAATGTGAGATGGAGTTTAGCTTTACCTTTTGGCCTACTGACGATTCTTGTGAAATACAGGTATCAATTTATGCCACCTTGTTGCCTCCAAGTGGAGTATAATAAACTTTCTGTGGGTGCTGCTGCAGCTGAAGATGGAACGATGTGCTGCCTGACATCATATAGGTGCCACAGGGTGAGGGTGTAGCTCCTGGAGGGCCTCACTGACAACAATTAGTAGGGTTGTACAAGCAGCAGAGCACCCATGATCCCCTACTCCCACTTCCTCCTTTACCTCAGGGCCTGTGTGGATGGGGCTCAGCTTCCCACTAGGCCCAGCTGAACACAGTTGGGAAGATTTTGGATAGTGCTGATTCCTCATCCCTCAAATCATACTTGTAAACACCTTGTGCAAATGTGGCTTAACAAACTACCACAATTTTGCAGACAGCTGTCTTTATACTGTCTTCAGATGCTCTTTCTTCTGTGCACACGTGCCCATGTAAGAGAGAAGTCAGGCAAACAGCCCTCACAGCAACCATGCCTTGCCTAGACATTGACCGTCAGCTATCCAGTGACCAAAACAGTGAGAAAACTGATTTCTGTTAAGTCATGAGTTTGTGGTATTTTATTCTGGCATCCTTAGCAGACTAACATATCCACCCTACTCCAGCCTGACCCCAGTGGGAACTGACACTTCCTTGCATCAAGGCCTAGAGGGAAAGTAACCCTCCACATACAACCCCCTCCCATGGGACCAGATGATACAGCCCCTATTTTGTGGTATCGCTGAGAGCTGAACTTCCATATCTGGTCTCTACCTCTCACCTGACAGAGGAAAGCAACCTCTGGGAGGCATGGAGTTATCCTGCCTTGGGAGGACCAGCAGTCTCTATGGTCTTTGGAAAGTCACGTTATGTGCCAAAGTCATAGGAAAATGGTTATAGATGTAGCAAAATTTCCAGCATGAGTGTGTATCTTTTTTATGTGCTTTTCATTTCTTTGATTGGTTGATTTACTGTATTGTACCTTGATTCTCTTTGACTGTTACCTCTTCCTTTAGTCCTTATTGCGGCTGCAAGAATTTTTGTCTACAACTCCAAGCATGAATATTTTCTTCAGTTTGTTGTATCTGAAATAGGTTGAAGATAGAGCAGAATAGAAGGCACATGGAAAATAGGACTTACTTTTTTATATGCTGTTGCTCTCTAATGTTTCCATCAAATGAATAATCATGCAGAAAGATAGAAAATTGTGTCTCTGTAAGGATAATATTTTCAGACAACCCAAGCCTGGGTAAATGAAAGATGGTTTTAAAAAGTACATATGTTTTTAAAGCTCAAAACATTTTCTTGACAGCTGAAACAGAATTTCATCCCTGTGGTGATAATCATGGAACTAAGTTAAATGTTGGAGACGCCACTGTGAGTTTCAGAAGGGCTTCTCTCCATACCGACTGGGAATGCTAGCTGCTCTAGATGTCCATGCAAATCAGCTCCCAAAAGTGCTTTCCAGGCTTGGTGGTGCATTCTTGCAGTCCCAGCTGCCTGAGAGGACAAAGCAGAAGGACTGCTTGAGCCCAGGAGTTTGAGTCTAGGCCGGGCAACATAGTGACAGCTTGACCCCCACCCCCATCAGAAGGGAACACGAACTGGGAAGGACATGCCGAAGCTCATTCTGAGCCCAGGTGAGGTTGAGAAATGAGATTCTCAAGCCAATAAGAAAGAAAAATTAGAAGACAATTTAATTTCATTTCAGTGAATCTTTCCTCTTTTTTTTTTCTACTTTAGATGCAGACATCTCATTTTGAAATTAAAACCTTTCTTAGTTTTCCATATTTTAAGTCTGGAATGACATCAAATTTTCTCTGGAAGGGAGACATTTCTTCTGGACTTTAGGGTAAACAGATGCCTCTTTAGCACCATATTAATTAAGATAGAGTACTCTAAACAGAGTCTCATTTATAAGGACAGAATGCATGTTATTGTTGTTTGTTTTTTTGTGATGCTAGAATGGAAATGCTTAAAGGCTACTGGAGTGGCAAGTGTCACATGCTCTATGTAATGGCTTTACACAGTTGGATCAGCTTAATTTCCCTTACTGGCCATTTATGAAATTTTGCCTATAAATCAGTAGGTTTACAAAAAAAATTGATGCTTTAAATGTGATTCACCAGTTAAGTAATCTTCTATGTGAAATAATTAAGAAAAAAGTTAGAACATTGTAAGAAATGCCTCCTGGAAGTCCTTCTTTGTACCCAAGTCCCTGTCATCCTTGGGTCTCTCCTATCTGCATCTCAGATATATAGCTGAAAATCCATATGAATTTTGTGGGACATTATTTTTCCAAAGCTAATAAATGACAGCTGTTTTTATCACCTAAATCTGAAATATAGAACATTAATATGCACTTAGTGGTCCATGTATTTGGACTAGAATCCCAATGCCACCATTCCTAGCACTATATGACCTCAGACAAGTGTGTTTTTAAAAGCTTCCTTATTGATTTTAAGTTGCACCTGAGGTGGAGAAACCCTACTAGGGAAGATGCCTAGTGGTGTATAGTCAGGCAAACACTGAGAGACCAGTGTTGAGACGGTGTCTGTAGTAGAGTTGAGGCTGACAGAACGTTTGTCTCTTCACTTATGTCACCTGCTGTTGGGCTCTTTCTTTTCTTTATGTGTATCAGATATGACGTCCTCGCGTTTGTGAGATAAGCATGTGGCCACAGGAGAGTTCTGGTGTTATGTTATTCATCATCTTTACAATTGGATACTAAATATGTTCTTATGTATGCAAAATAATGTTTCTACCGGTGCTCAAAATTCTAGCTTGGTTGCTATTTGAGACAGTAAGCATTCTTTGCCTCCAATAACCCATTCCAATTCCATTTCATAAGTTTTGTATCCATAGCTACAGTAAATATGATTTATTTATTTCTAGGATTATATAATGTTATTTAGAAAACCAAAGGGGAACCAATTAGTTCTATGTCCTTATTTTAGCCTAAAAATAGCATTTTCATTTTATTTTGCTATTTGGTCCCTTACTTCTAAAGTTACTAAACTGAAAATTTTAATGATTTATGTGTAATAATGTATTTTAGTTGGTGAAGTGAATGAAAATTTTGAATGCCTTCTTTCCCCTCCCCCACCCTTCTAAAGAAGTAAATGTGCTTCTTTATGTGTTCGTGCTAAAAGATCACTGGTCATTAACATTAAGTTCCAGTGTCCCCAAAGATAAAGCATTTCTTTGGTCATTTTGCTGATAGGTAGTAAATCATATATTGACATTTCACTTAATAGTTTTTCAACCCCATGAGTGCAGGATATATTTCTACATAATTATTTGTAATATGGTTTGTTCCATACAAGAAAATAGAAGAGAGTTAAAGTCACAGCTATTTTTCACTCTCATGTTAAATTATATTGAGTGTTTTGCATTTTCTGCTTCTATTATAAATGAAATAATTCTCTATTAGGACTGAAAGCAGATGGGTTTGTATAGACTGTTTCCCATGAAAGGGTCAGGGTTGTGGAAGAGTGTCAGGCTTAAGCAAAATGTCTCTAACAGTACCCTTATGAGAAAATGAGCTTGCAGAAAATACTAAGCTGGAAGCACTGTAAGTCAGCACCTCAACTAATCAGTGAGCAGCTACTTGGGTACAGAGAGAGTCAGGATGAGGTAGGAGTCAAACTGGGGACTTCAGGGCACAGTAGAATGTGCATTCATGGGAGTCTGGCCTCACAAACCTGGGACAGATGATACGCTGTCAAACTGAGAAGTCAAAAATAAGTCTGGAGGTAAAAGTCAAACGGATTTCTTTGGAGCAGACAAAATGTTTTGAAGGCTCCACCGATGTATCTTCAGTGCATAACAGGATGCTGTGAGAAAGCCTAGCCTGGAGCCACTCATGGCATCTCTTGGAAGACTAACAATGTTTCTCCCATGACCATGGTATACCTCTTCCTAAAAGAATCATAACCAACAATTCAGAGAAGCTGAGGTCTTCAGATTTCAAAGAAGTAAATATGTGGGCATTACATATTTAATGTGGGGAGGAGAAAAGTCAGAAGCTGTATTTCTCAGCTTTCCTTTTGCTGACCTGCCACTCACAGGAAGAGACTTTACCTGGGCTCGCGGTTTCACTGGGTTCAGTCCATGGTTGGCAAGGTCCAAGAGAGAAGTGATGTGGTAAAAAGGGAAGACGAAGGAAAAGCGGCTCACTACATAGTGGCTAGGAAGCAGAGGAACTGGGGACCAGAGAAGAGAGGAGCCCACGAGCAGAATACACGATTCCTGGTCACACTCATAGGAACTTGTCCCTTCCAACCAGGCCCCACCTCCAAATCTGATCCTTTTGGGGGAATTCTGGGTCAAAACTATAGCAGAGGCCATTCATGGATGTTTTAGCTTTTATAACCAATTTCATCCCTCATCAGAAAACTGTGTTTTGCAGTCAGAGGGTAGAATTTTAAATACATCAAGTGAATAAATCTCTGTTGATTGACTTATCTTTTCTGTTTAAGTCCTAAAAGAGGATGCTGATCCTCTTTTCTCTTCCAAAGTATCCATTTCTAGAGATTTCTACAGTTCCCTTTTCTTTCTTTATGTTCCCTTGTCATTGGCCTGATCATGGATTCTAAGTTATCTGGAGAATGATAAATAACAAGCTGTGCTTTTGTGTTTACCAGATTCAACTGTTTGTAAGATTCTTACTCTTTTCCATCTTTCAGAAGTTAACAATCAATTGACCATTAACTCACTGTCTTCCCCTCTAAATTTAGAAGATATGTTGGGTTTGGTCTGTGGTTTGACCCAGGTAGTGACTTTTTTATAACATCCATCCTATTTTTAGTTTCATTTACTTCTTGCCTGGTCTGTATTAAAAGATAAAGCAAAATTCAGTTAAATATAAAGTACTTCACAGGTGATAGATACAAAAACGTTTTGAGCCTCTTGATAAAAATCAGGGAAATATTTTACACATTTCTTTAAAATCACATTTATTTCATCAGCAGTTTATCCGAATTGCTCAGAATTTATCCAAAAGTTCCAGTAGAAATTTTTTGAACATCCAGAGATCTAGAGCAGTTGAAAACTTTGTCAGTTCTATAGTACATGGGAATATAAGAGTTTTCCCTTTCATTTCTATAAATAATAAATTTTTTCTTTACATGACCTCCTGGCCCTGTGGATTCTTTTTCCTGTGCATGCTGTCTCTGGGCCACAGTAACTGGACCTCAAATATAAGAAACTGACCAAAAATTTCATTTACATAAATCTTTTTTGTGCAGTGTCAACTTCCCTGAAGATTTCATGTAGAAAGTAAGGAAAGATTTATTCCAAAATAAAATAGAAAAGTGTTCATCAGTTTTGAAGGCATTAATATAAAAGCACAGTGAGCCTCACTGAGTATTTGGTATCTTAATATTTCCTCCTCTCTTCAACTTTATATGTGGAGGAAAACCATGCGCAAATGCCACCCTTGTTCTGATGAAGAGAAATTCTTTCCTTGGAAGTCTTGGTCTTATGCCTGAATGGAACTTCTCTTCTGGATTTAGACTGTCTTCTAGTCAGACACAAAATTCCTCCTAAGAAAGTCAGGTGAATGAAATTTCCCTGTAGATACACCTTCTCTACTAGCCATATCTCAGCAAAGGAATAATTTTGTATTGGTGGAAATGCTTATTGAAACAGATTTAAAAATCTATATGAAATGTGGCTTAGTAATTTATAGATCTGTGACATATTTTGTTTAAATTTATTTTTCAATATTATCGAAAATAGAAAGTTTTAGCCTAGCATCACAGTTTCCCCCAAATGTCTTCTTTTTCTTTCCCTCGTAATTAAAAAGGATCAGTTGTGGGTCTTGTTCAGAAGCAATGTTTTAAAACAGGTTTTTATATTTTAACAAGTTACTTGACACAAGCAGTGGAGAATCATAAAGCTGCACTGAATAGGCCCTCCACAAATATTTACTGAGCGGCTAACTGTGTCACTGACAGAACCACGCAATCTGCACACCAGCCGTGGAGCAGACAGCACAATGTAATTGTCCCCAGTCACTGCACAATTTCAGCAGATGCCCTAGATAGCACAGACTTTGAGGCAAGGCAAGAGGCCCTCCGGTTTTCTGCTGGGAAAGGGATTTTTCAGGTACAGTTTTATGCTACTTCTGTCCAAATTGGCAAGCTTAGACCATCCACTGCATTTTGCTCCAAATCAAAGGATGCAGGCAGAAGTATTGTGAAAATTTTTTTCTCTGCATTTTTCACAACTTCACTCTGTTGAGCATTTTGCTATTCAGAATCAGTTTTTAATATTAGCTTTTAAAAAGCTATGGTTCATTATAGAAACAACACTAATAGGAGATGTTTAGAAAGACTATCTATCTACCTATTTATCATGTAACCAGCTATCTATCTACACACCGTCTCTGACTTTCAATGTTAGGACTGTGTGAAATAACACACAGACAGAGGAAGTCATGTTTTCAGGTCATGTTTAACTGTTGGTCTTTTCTTGCATTAGGAATATTGTGTGATGCTCTCTTGTGATGTAAATAGTAGCAGTGAACTGCAGCCCACAATCAACTAGGTGACCTTGGGATCAACTATGGATGCTATACAGCATACATCAGTGTATTTTTTATTTCTAATATTTTGTTTCAAATGGGTTGATTGGGATGTAATTCCACTGCATACATATGGAAATGCGTACACATATACAGAGGGAGGTAGAGAGACAGAGACGAAGAGAGAGAGACAGAGAGGGACAGGCAAAGCAAGGAAGAGCTCTGAGGCACTGACTCGCGCGCTTCTGAAGGCTGGGTGCCTGGTTTCCATGATCTGCTGCCTGCAACACAAGAAGAGCCAGTGCTGTAGTTTAAAGACCTGAGAGTGCTGGGTCTGATGGTGCAGGTTTCAGTCCTTGTTTGAAGACCCAAGAGCCAGGAGCACTGAGGACAAGAGAAACCCACTGTGCCTGTGAAAGCAGCCAGGCGAAAGGCAAACCTGACTTTCCTCTCCACTTGTTCCAGTCAAGTGGGAGGCGGATTGGAATGTGCCCTTCCGTACTGGGAGGGCTGCGTCCTTACTCCGCTGTCTACCAAGGCCAGTGCTGCTGTCCTCCAGGGGCAGCCCAAGTGGAGCGTAACCATGTCACTGGTATGTCTGGGCCCAGGCAAAGTGACATAGGAAACTACGGTCGTGTAAATATAGCCATTTGTTTTACAGTCCTTATGGTATATTTTGTTTACATCCTTCTAAACTGTGAACAAATTTATCTTCTGAGAAGTACCAGAGTGTTGCACCGGCTTTCTTAGATATTCTTCTAACTTTATTCCTTATTTTAAAGGAATACATTACATTTTTATCGGTATATTAATCATATCCATAATATTATTGAACGTTTTATCTTGAGACAGGGTCTTGCAGAATTGCCCAGCGGGATCACAGATGTGCCACCATGCCCAGACCTGGAACTTTTTGAGTATTCTGTCCATTTCATTAGTGTTCACACTTGGAATCTCACACTGAGAAATTGTTTAGTTTCTTAGCTCATGCCTCGATTTTCCACAGGGCATTTCCTTTTCCATTTTCTTCTATTCCTCAAAAAGAAGGAGCATCATACAAAAGATGCCTCTTTTTCTAGAAAGACAGCAGTGATTTTAAAAAGTTTTATCTGTAAAATATTGTCTTCAAAATGACATTACTAAAATTATTTGTTAACATAAATGCTTACTTTGGGAATGTTTATATCTTTTCTTTCACTTCTTCCCAAGATGGAGTAACAGAAGCCAGACATATTCTCTTTCTTGAAATAACTACGTTTTTGTCAAGGTACTTGGGATGGAGCAGTGAAGGACAGAGTTTGGGTTGCAGACTGAGGATGTGATAATCCTTGCTATGGTGATACATCAGACACGTGCTTTGCTTGTTTTCTCTTTATACATTTGTTTTGAATCTTAGTTATGTTCTCATTTATATACTTCCTTAAATTTATATTGCAACTCTACTATTTGCTGCCTCCTGTTATAATTTAATATTACAACATTGAAATTCCCAGAGAGCTGGCTAGTTTGTGAAATCTAGTTAAAATATTATAGGATTAAAATCAGTACTGCTTAGATAATTATAATAATCACAAATGTACCAGTGATAGGATGCTGAATAATGTCAGAAAAAGTAATAAGTTGCATAGAGTTCATTTCCACAAATAGGCAATCTCTCTTATAATTTAAAGCTTTTGTGATGACTTGGTAAGGTTTTAATGTGAGCTGCTTAGATATAAATATCATCTAAATATTGCCCTTGGTTACTAAAGCCCAAATCCAGGGCATGATTTTGTCCTCAAAGCCTGATGTTTGGCTTTTATAAGCTACTCAAATGTCACTTAGCAATAAACAGAATGCAACTGAAAGATGCGAAAGGCCATCTGTATTTTTATTCTTTCACGTGTAAATTCAACTTAATTTTGTATGTGGAGAAAAGCACTGTTTAGCATTTCCTTAGCTTTGCACATGCAACCTCATAAGAAGCAGCTCGGTTCTCTCTTAGGTCGTCTCATGCCCAACAGCTGCACAAACTCTCCGGCAGTGTAAAGAGATTATGGGATTTAACAAGGGCCCAGGGTGTCAGGAGCATTTATCTTGGAAAAAGGTCATAAGAGGGAGAAACCCAGCACTGTAGATTCTGCCATCTGCTGGACCTCATTCTTGTGTCTATCTCCACAGCAGCATGGTGTCTGTCGCTTGGGCCCCCCAGAAAATTGTGTGCCGGGCGGGGGCTGTTCAGTCACTCCTAGGAGTTTAGCTATCTGCTGGCTGTTGGCTGAGAAGTAGGCAAAGACACAATGAAATTAAAATAATAGAGCAAGCATACAGTGTGGCTAAGCATGAACATGATCAACAAAATTTTGATTTTTTTTCCCCGAGGACCTAGATTTTCCTAACCTTCTGAAGTGCACAGATGTAAGATGATTTGATCACCTGTGGGACCCTAAGTGATGCTCCTTTTGTGTGTTTGTGTTAACTTTTTTCGAGTGAATTTGTCCCGACTGAAGCGCTGTTCCCAGCTGGTCCTATGCTTCTCCCTGCCCTCTCCTATTATTTCTGCCTTTTTTTTCTGTGGAAGTGTTTTTCTTTCCACTTCCTAGCTTCTGCTTATCTTTTAATTAAATCACCAAGGGTCCTCATCAAAAGCCCTTAGGGCTCAATCTAAACTGGGGGAGTAGAGAAAGCTCCCTCCTGACTACAAACAAATGTCAATTTAAATGAAGTTTGAGAAATATTTCTTCTTTGAGGCTTGTTTGTGAATTGCTCACAATATAATCTTTGGTATTTCTGCCCTATAAAGACAAACTATTTGTCAAACATATCATGTGTTTTCAGCTCATTACTGTTGATATCTTAATACCTACTGAATGGTATTTAATTAAGTAGTGAAGCAAGCATCTTGTATTAGGAAAGAAGATCATTTCATCATAATCCTGTTAGTCTCAATGAACTTCAAGTCTGAAACAAGGAGTGACTTTCCCCTGTGGAAACAGTGAAGGACAACATGGTGAGGTCTGGGCTCTACTACAGTTTTCTGTGTGACAGAGTTCGCACCAGGCTTAAGTCCGTTTCTCTGCTGAAATTTCTTGCCAGAGCACCTCGTCACTCAGGGCGACCCTAAAATAACTACCAGGTGATACTATGGGATGCATTTGCCCAGAGTAATGTTTACCCTGAATGACGTCACTGCGGGAGTGCGAAGACTTGAACAATACTCAAGTGAATAAGGGCCAAATCTCTTCCTCCTCGTCAGAATCAAATGTGTTTTGAATGAGGGTAAAGCAGTGTCTCTCGCATGCAGTTTGCACTCAGGCAGTGATTGAAGGGGACTTGCCTGTCCCCCGTCTTGAGTTGATCAGGCCTCCTTCATAAAGATCTGACTGCAGATTTCCAGCTCCCCATCTTCCTCCGGAAGACACAGAGTGAAGCTGGCATGTGATGTACTGCAAGTCCTAATGGAATAGGCCTGGGGGAGAGACCATGCTTAGTGTGTTATCTCTTTAGTTATTAGTCACATGCACTTAGCCTGGAGTTCCTTGGAGTATCTTGGTGAGCTGTGGGACTTCTAAGAACTATTCTTCTCCAAAATTTTAAAGAATACTTTCTTGGCGCTCTCTTCACCTAGACATCTTTTCCATCTGGCAAGGCTCAGCCTAAAGGGCTTTTCCTGACTCAAGAGCCCTACAAGATCACAAATTTGCTAAAGGTCAAAAGTGGCAGCCGATATAAGCAAGCTACTGAGCCTGATATCTGGTAATGACAAGATAGATATTTTAAAACAGATGAAAACAAATTTATTTCATTACAGTATCTATTTTACTTCACCTTTGCCTACAGGCAAAAACTAAAACCCTGATTAGTTTTGCTAATCCAAGCACTTGTTTACCTGCTGTCTTCTCCAATAGTTGGGGATAGAGACATACTTGGGGCTCTCTCCAAGAGCCCCTTTTGGATTTCTGCCTTTAATTTAGTTTAGTTTAGTTTACTTTTGTTTTGTTTTTATGAATCTAAATTTGCATTAGTTAGCCAGGACATCATCTATGAGGTCAGGCTCTGGGTGGAAGTTTAGCATTGACTCTTTGGGCTCTTCTGTGCATTCTGTGGTGGGGAAATCAGTGCCTGTGGATGACCGGGAGCGAGCTGCCTCGGCCGTCATTCCCACGGCAGAAGACCTGATGAGTCAGGGCTGAGAAGGCAGGAGTCACTGCTGTGTGTAGGAAGGAGCCCTGCGGAAGCAGAAGCATACTCGCCGGCGAGACAGTAAGTACCAAGGAAGGTCAGAAGAAATCACTCATCCTTTGTCTGGATAAAGAGGTTAGCAATGTCCAGAAAATATGAACAAGTAAGATATTAAAAAGAAGCTTCCTGGGAACCCTGCAGTTTAGAGCTTGGTGGTATTTTCTGGTAGGACTAAGACTGTGATGGATCTGCCATAGGTGAACAGGTCCTCAAAAGTGTCAGTTTTTGTGAGAGAGGAGGGAGGCTTTACAATCATATTTTAATTGGTAAATAAAAATTGTCTACATTTGTCATGTTTAGTGTCTAGTTATGAAACATTTTTGCATTACAGAACGCTTAGGTTAAGGTGATTGACGCTTGCATTGCCTCACGTTTTTGTAAAAAATGTATTATCTTAGCAATTTTCAAGAATATAATTCATAACAGTCAACTGCTGCACAGCAGATATCTTGAAAATGTTTCCGTGTGATTTTGCATTCTTGACCAACATCTTCCCACCTCATGCCCATAAGATTTTAGTTACTGAATCTAAGTTACTGAACACAAGATTTTAGTTACTGAATATACAATTCAGGAAAGTTCACTTCTAGGGACATTCTCCTGACGTACTTGAACCCCTTCTGAAACCTTTAAGTCCATGGTACTGAAAATATGTCTGCATTCCTACTTTCCCCCAGATTTCTATTCATTCCACCAAGAGGGAAATGATTTATTATTTATGACCAGTTTCTGCCAAGCAGTATGATTATGGAATTATCACTGTTCCAAGATTACATGTAATAACAGTACATTAAGGATTGGATAATTTTATCCAGGTTTTCCTGTCCAACTAAGTTCTGAGGTCACCCCGGGCATGTCCTAACCCTGGAGACATGCCTCATGTCATGGATATGACAATTAAAGATATTTCTAGTTCAATAAAATTCACGTATGGTCTTTGTTCATTCATATGAAGTACTGAGTTATTCTATTCTAAGGATAGTTTCATCACTGACAGCCTGATTTCAATTATTAACACATTTTAACATAATTTAGTGGGTGGACAATTTGTGTGTCAAATCAGTTTTTCAAAGCCATGCATAATTCAGGAATCCAATCATAGACTAGAAAGCAGCTCTTCGGTGTTTGTGAGCAGGATTTTACAGATACGGGGCAGACCTCAGAGGTGTGAGATAAATAGGTGTATCCTTCCTCCCCCATCCTCCTGGGCACAGCTTGAGTGGTTTAGAGGTCACACTCTGCAGGAGTGCTGGTCAGTGCTTGTGGCTCACTGCATACCTGTGAGGCTGTGATAGTCAGGTCAGAGGTGCTGTCAGACCCATAGTGACAAGTGAAAGTAGCTACACTCTGCAGGGTACTTCGATGCTAAGATGTTTGGCAGATTAAGTATATTCGTGCATTTTCAAATTTAGAATAATTTTAATTTCCTGGAGTTTTATGGGGCATAACCTCATTATAAGTTAAAGGGTATTGTATATATATTGTTATAGTTAGCTAAGTTGCATAAAACATTATAGGCAGTCAGATAGGGTTAGGCCCTTCAAGGAGCCAGTGAAGAAAAGGAGATACCTTGCAACTGTGGGAGAGACCTCCAGCTGACGGACAGACCTGAAGACAAAAGATAAAACAAATGAACCTACATACTTTCTAAGGATAAACATCAGGGATTGATATTGTATATAGGTATCCATCACCTTGTAAAAGCCAGAAAGAGCCACTAACCCAATTCCTACAGGAAAAGCCCCTGTCCTGTACTCATGCCCACTTACCCTGTGACTTGCTTCCCTATTGGATACCAATTTAACCAATTTTACCTGAGCAGTTGTACTCATAATTCTATTGGTTGACCATAGCTTTGTCTCATCTCATGTCCACCTTGAGATTTCTCGTGACTCCTACTGTGGACCTTGTCTTAGTTACTCTTCTCTTGTTGCTGAGACCACATATATAACGCTCCAAATTAAGGAAGGAAAGGTTTATTTAGCTTACAGGTTGTGGAGGTTTCAGTCCATACTTGGCTGGCTCCATGGCAGGGCAGCACATGGCAGAGGGCAAACATTCATGGCGGTGGAACACAGCAAAGCAACAAACACAAAATGGAGGAGCAGAAGAGCAAGACTCTTTACCTTACATCTTCGAACTATCTGCCCCAGGGCAAGTGTAGCACTCACATCCAATCAATCAAAACTCTAAAAGCTGGCCCCATGACCGCGTGAGGATTGGGGGGATATGCAGACATAAACCATAACAGACCTACCTCACCTCATAGATTTGTTCTATAAAAATTCCTAGAAAAGGCAGGGTCCTTGGCAATCCATTTGGAACCCTTTCTCTCTCTCAGACAGGAACTTTCTTTTCCCCAATAAATATATTTTGCTTTAACCTCCATTGTTCTTAAATTTCATTCTTCAGTTTTAGAAAACACGAACTCTTAGCAGATGTCCAGCAGGTTGGGAGTTTCTTTCCCCTATATCAGTTCTGTCACCTGCAGGGATACCTCCTGCAGAGTGGACAATGCATATTCAATGACATCTTCAGTCTTTACGGGAAGATTCAGAGAAGACAAATCTGTGAGAGTAAACATGCCAGTAATTTACTAAAGCGAGTCGGGGAAATTTTAAATAGAATTTGAGTTTGGTCCCACATAACTTGGGTGAGCAACTATGGCTGATAACACACAGGAGCTGCTTTGCATTTTATAGTTATCAAGGAATAATTCATGCACAGTATTTATAGATTTTCAATGGATTCTGTGGAGCTTGTGAACTAGGTATTATTGTCCTAGTTAGGTGATTTTTTAAAAAGGCAGATTTTAAAAACAAAATAAACAAAAATTAGAGAAACAGCCCCTGTTACCCTTGTAATTATCTACTACTATTAAGTCACATGACTTTAACTGAAGCAACTTCTAAAATATTATCCTAAGTAATAAAGTATGTAATATTCACACCGTTAGGAGGTTGAAATAATCATTTCTTTTAAGAAACCTCACAGATTTGTGTCTCATATTTGTCAGTAAATTTGACATTTATAAAATCATGAAATATAAGTATTTAATACTAAACACCAGACAGTTTAGAACTCTATGGATGCAGTATATGCAAAATCATGTAAAGGGATAAAAACAAACATTGAAGATGATGAGAAAACACTTCAAAGTAATTCAGCTCAAGTGTAGCATAAAGCTGACACCTAGAAGAGTACAGTCAATTAAAAGTAATTTTGTGAGAAATATTTTCATAAAAAATGATTTCTTCTACATCTTTTACTTGCATGGATTTTTATCACTCTTAAAATTCTAAACTTTTCATAACCATTATGATATATGTGTATGATGTATATCTATATGCATATACAGTACATAAGCTATTAAGATGTGATAAAAGTACAATGCACATTTAAATTTAAAAAAATTTAATCAAGAGAATTTTTTAATCAATAATACAGTTTAATTGTAAATTTGAAAACTATTGAAAGGCATAGTCATGTAAATTGTATTGTTAAACATCTTTAATTTAAAAAATAATCTGCATGATAGTATGTTATTATTTTTAAGCACACATTAAAAGTACATATTCAGGTTGTTGTGGGTTTTTTTGTTTTTGTATTATTTTGTTTTTTGTTTTTTGTTATTTTGAGACAGGATCCTGCTATGCTGGCCTTAAGCTCACTTTGTAGCCCAGGCTGGTCTCAAACTTGCAATGATCCTCCTGCCTCAGCCTCCGGAGTGCTGGGATTACAAGCATGTGACACCAAGCCTAGCCACATATTCATTTTGCTACTGAAAGTCTTTGCAGTCACTTTTTGCACTGTCACTCAAGTTACCCAGCAGAAACAGTGTGTTAGGCATCATATGTGAAACAAGAGTGAATGTTTCTGTCTTGAAACTTTATAACTAGAAAGACAGGTACACACATGTTCATGAATTCAAGTAAAATTAAATAATTAAAATTGAGTGATTAAAGTACACAGAATTCAAGGGCAGAGAAAGGCTTTTTGAGAGGAGGTCAATTAGGGATAATTCTCTGTGAAAGAAAGAAACTTTGTCCTGAGTCTTGGTTCAGAAGGACATGGATTAAAATTGGCATGATCAATTATTAAGTTCAAACACTGAAGCGTCAGCCTATAAAAGCTAAGAAAAATTTCAGAGGGAAAATATAAGTAATGATAAATGATTATGCCGCCTGTGTCATAGTTGTAAAGTGTGCATTGACCTTTGAGGTCCACATAAAAAGTCATGTAACTATTGATAAATACCTTCAATTTATGATGTTTTGTCTTAACAAGTTTTGAACTTCAATATAGTGCAAAAGCAGTACACATTCATTAGAAAGTCTAATTCAGGTATTCAGTGTGAGTCTTTTCCTGAAATAGCTAGAGATGTGTTGTCCACTGTTTCCTTGAGATGCTGGACAATGGCCACCAGTTATAGGTCAAGGTCAGTCGTGCAATCATAAGAAAAAACAGCAGATACTCTTGTGTACTGTGATACTAAGCTGGGATATTGAGTAGGTTAGATGCATTACATTGCATTTTTCAATCTATATATTTTAAATTTCCAATGTTAGTCCAGCATAATTCAGGGAAGATATTTATCTTTGGAAATTGGGTCAGAAAAAAAAATTCTAGAGCCATGAACATGTAAAAGGGCTGCATTTCTATTGATGATAGTACAGAAACAATGTAGTATTTATCAGAAGCAGCTTTGCTACAGGAGAGCTGATTTAAGAGAAAATCTATGAGCAGAACAGAGATTTGTCCATGTGAATTATGCATAGAGTGATCTGGGTAGAGTTGGTTAATGCCTCGTGTGACTTTCCCCAGAATTCTGACCATTTCCTGGGATATCTGACCCTCTGCAGTACCATTAAAGTAAAATGAAGCAGTCGTGTTTATAGATCAAATCCTCCAGGTATTTACAGCCTGCTACCCTTACCCTCTATAGACAAACAATGGTCCAACTAGAATAGCTTCATCTTAGGAGAGCGGGGACACAGTTTCTTGCCAGACAGGCTGTTCTTAGCAGTTTGGGAGCCGTGACGGCAGTAAATGCTGGGCACCACAGACACACCTCCTTCAATCCGGTAGCGACCCTAACTGCTCCCAGTGTTGCCTTTATCTTAAAGGCAAGGACGCTGAGGCGCACACGGTTCCACAGCTAACCAAGATTAGCCAGCAAGTGGAGCTCAGTGGTTAATTCCAAGGCTGATGCTCTAGGGCTTGGTGTATTCTCCCTTGGAATTCATTCCATTTGGCAATCTCTGTCTTCACAAATGAAAAGGGAGGGTGGCTCTCCGTGTACTTGCGTCAGTAGGCCAATAAGACACATACCAGTGACAAAATAATGCAGATATTCTGAGCCTATAGCAAAATAAACACACATGTGGGACTGCCTGCAGAAAAGTTCCCTGCATTTGTGTACAATAATAATTTATATTTAATTTTTTAAAAAATTAAAACAATAATTTAAAAAATTATTCTACTTTTGATTGTCTGGTACAGAATGAAGTTAAAATGATTTACTTATTTCTAAAGCATGCCTGAAAGACTTAAATCAGAAGTGGGAAGAAGAACGGCGGGTGGTGACTTTAACTCTAAGTGGATATTAGATTTTGTGCATTGCCTGGTCCTCACAGTGACGCTAGAGATGAGCAGAGGAGAAGAATCTATTTCAGAGGACCTGAGGCTGAGTTTCAGAAGAAATAGTCCTGTTTGAGGTTGCACTGCTGCCTTTGTGCTTTCTTACGCTCAGAAGGAGGTACTGCTGGGCTTGCCATGGTTGGGCTGGCAGGTATCACATCAGACTCTTCAGGAATGTCGTAGGCTCATATTGAACTCTACGGGAATGATTGTAAATGTGGGTACATAAATGTTACTTTGCCTTTTTAATCTGAATAGATTCCACTTCCTTGGTTCTGACATTTGATTTTAGATTTCCAGTAATACATCAGTAGCTAGTTTCCCTTCGCAAACATCAACCCTTGTTTGACACGGCAGGACATAACTTGTCAAATTAGATGGTGAAAAGGGAAAAAACGGCCATTGCTCTAGAGAACCCAATGAAAAGTCATCATATTACACAGGCATCTTTTAGATATGGAAGGAGCACTAAATTAGATAATCTACAATCCATAGAATTCTCCAGGTATTAGATTTGGATAAACTGTTTTAATCTCACTAAATGTGTTAATTTATTTATTTATTGTGTGAAGATATGATATGAATACTCTATATATGTAAAACTTTCTTCCTATTTCCCAGATACTGGATATTAACAATATTGCAATTGTCACAGCCTCTAAATACATAAAAGTATAGATTTACAAGTGAGTGCAACACATTTGTAGATGCTAAGCAGGAAACCATGGGACTTACTTCAAGATATACAGATGTGTTAGCCTTTGTGCCAGAGTAGGTGCTGTGGATTGATCATGTTCCTATGGACTCTTATCTCAAAGCATTAATACACAGTGTGATTACAGAAGAGGTATGGCATTGAGGGAGGCATGGGCTTCTAAGAGTGGGCTCTACTGCAATATAATGGGGGAGGAGGAGTCCAGGAATGTTAGCACAGAAAAGGACTATGTGAAGGCAAAGGGAAACGACAATCACATAACAAATGTTTCCACCTTGAGGTCATCTAACCATGGACTAAACCTTCTGAAGCCATGAGAAATATAAAATATTTCCTCCTGTATCTTGGGATTGTCAGGTATTTTATTCCAGGAACAAGAAAGCTGGCTGATAGAGAAAATTGGTACCAAATAAATAAGGTTTTTACTGTGAATATACTTGACCATAGTTTGGAAGCCTGTGAAACTGGTATGCAGAAGACACTTGGAAAAACTCAGAGAAGTGGACTAGAGAACCCTCACATACTGTAAGCAGAGCCTTGTGGTGATTCCCACCAGCTTACAAGAGGGTAGTGCTGACAGGAATGAGAGTGAAGGCTAGGCTCAGAAGCTCCGAGTCAGGGACAAGGGTTCTACTGGAAACTGTCCCAGAAGCCTTGCATGTTACATTCTGACAAAAAAACTTTTCTACATTTTTCTCACGTATTAAACCTTTATATGAGGCTGAATTTGAAGGTGGTAGTCTAGCTGATCTGAGAGAAGAGTTTTCAGTGCAATCTAGTGCTCAGTTTGTGGCCTGAATAGTGCCTTTAGCCTACTTTATAATAATAAGAGGAAGCAAAAGGCATAGCACAAATATTTGAAAAACTTAAATTTCTGCCCTCAAAGAACCATATTAAAGTGGGGCCAGAGGAAGTGTGGCTGCTGAAGATACTAGCACTATATTTAAAACACCAAGGATTTTGAACTAGAAGCAGAAGAAAAGTGCCTTGAAGGCATCTCAGCAGTCAGTAAGACCCCATTCACTGCAACTGAAGGGTATGGAAGCATAAAGCTTTCATTTGATCAGTGATATCCACAGAATTGATTCTCTAGAATTCATTTCATGGTGCTAAGCTCTCCAGACTCTCAGATATCACTGTAGCTGTGATCTAAAAGGGCCTGGCCACCACTAGAAGTGGCAGCAGACCTTGGCAATGTCCACATAACATTGGCTTTCCAAGCATATAGAATTCAAGAGTTGTAGAGTCATGGAGGCTTCCATCTAGATTTCAGAGGTTGGCCTTGGAGGCCAGGCAATGTTCTATTGAGAGGTAGTGTATGAATAAAGCTGAAAATACTGCAGGGATCCTAGAAAGTTAGAGATGCGAGGAACACAGAAGATATGCTAAAAATAAAAGTTGCAAGAAGAAAGAAAAGCCAGCCCAAAAGAAAGATTGACCATGTGGGCTACATCAGCAAAGACATTAAGTGTGAGGCTGTCTAAAACCTCTGCAATTCACATCTACCACTATGCGCCCTGGATGTCGGACACAGGGCTACAGAACTGACTATCTGTCTTGCTGGATTTCAGTCTTTGGTATTTCTGCATTTTGGAATAGGTATGTCTATCCATTGCCATTGTATCTTGGGATTATGTAACTTTGTTTAAAATTTTGCAGGGGTTCACAGCTAAGAGTTTGCCTTGAATCTCAGAGGAGACCTTGGACTTTGGCTTTTGATCAATTCTGGAAGTATTGAGACTTTAGGGAAAGCATTAATTATATTATCAGCTGTTTAGAGGATAGTTGTATCATATTTGCTGAAAATATTAACTCATTACTGTGCTTATTTTGAAGATTTAACAGTGTAACAAGGTGTGAGTGGGTGTTAAATTGAGAAGGGGTGGGCTTGTGCAGGTCAACTTGGCAGGATCCGGAGCCTCCTGAGAGGTGACTGGGCCACGAGGGACTGTGCTTCTCAGTGCATTAGTGCACTGGTGTTCATAAATGAGTGTGTGCTAGGAGGCAGGGTCCAGTGAGAGGGGCCGCTTTGTGCGTCTCTGGAGGTGCGTTTCTCCTGGCCCTCTTCTGAGCTCTACATTCTGGCTGCCAGGAGAGGAGCCGCTTTGCTCCACCCTGGTTTCTGCCACTGTGTTTCTCTTTCTGCCTGGAACCCCTGAAACTGTAAGTGAAATAAAACCTCTCCTTTAGGTGCTAGTGGCCTAGTATTTTGTCCCTGTAGCTGGAAAACCGAGCAACATGCTGCTTGTGCAGACAGAGTAGATAATAGTAGGAAACTCTCCCATGTCTCGTCCCACTTTAGTTATTAAGAGAATTGTTTATGTCCCTAATACATTGCTATGACATATTTCTAGCTATTTCAAGAAAAAAGTGATTTTACTTTCATAGATTTGATAATCCTTGCTGCTTTGCATGGACTTATGTTGCTGCCTCCCCTTGCTAGGAATGCGTGGGCCGTTTCAGGGCACTCTCTGCAGAGGACACACTGCTCTCTGTTGTGAACTCCTGCCCTGACGAGCTTAAAGACATGTAGGAAGACACATGTGTTGTTCTCAGAACTCATTTCTTAAGCTATTTTCATTTCCAGAAGACAGCTCTGAACAGACATTCGCTGCATGTGAAGTTAATAAGAAATATCAGGTGAGGGTAATTACTACCCTATGTTGCTATTTTAGGTAAATGTGTTCTTATGTAATGGGATACAGTATAATCTGAATTGTTGTTCCAATGTTGATTTTTATTTTTGTGTATATTTTTAAAAAAAGACAAGTTGTAAACACTTAGAAATCTTCATCTATATCCACAATTTGAAGATGAAAATTCACTAAAGTTCAGAAAGCATATTGTACAAGAGTTTATGTACCAAATTACTCAGTTAATAATTTTGACCTTTATCTTTATATCTTTCACTATTGACTAGATCTAAGGGAACTAAGAGCAGGGGGATTTGGAAATTATCTGATTAATTTGACTATTGCTATTCACCTTTGTGTGTCTTGCTTTTTTATTACCTACTTACTAGCACTGTATTTTTGCCCGTTGTTGTGCTAGCTTTCCTTCCAAACACAGCCCCAAAATTATAATACATATTTCTCATCAGTAGGACTTTTAGAATTTCCAGTAGACATCTCCATTCTGAGCTGCCCCCTTCGTACTGTTGCCTGAGGACATCTGAAGCACCTCGAGCTACAGCGCTGGTCCGGGTCAGTGCATGGAGGCTTCTACTCTACCCTCCCCTGACAGATAAAGCCCACCCTCCACAGCTAATCTAGAAAGGAGCTGCCTAGGGCTGCTAAATCCAGATAAACTTTACAACAGAGTGGAGGAATCAAAGGACTAGAATACGAATTCTGCTTGCTACACAGGCTCAGAGGCCTTGTATTCAGGCATCAGGAGCTGGTAGCAGCCAAGGGCCTCAATAAAGATAAAGCCCTTGAAAGGAATTTAAGTAGCAGCCTACAAAAGAAAATGTGATTTGAGGGCCATAAAAAAGATAAACAGTCCTTTCTCTCCTTTCACAGACATTAACTGGCAGCATATGTACGGTAATATGCGCCACAAGTGGATAAATATGTAAATGTTACATTCTTCTTTGCATATTCATCCCTGATGGGCACCAAAAGAGTGCTGTCTGGAATGATCAGCTGTCTTGGAACAATGCGGAGGAAAGCAAATGAATCCGGCGAGGCGATGCTGCCACGGGCATCCACTGGGCTTATTTTTACATCATACCTTTGTGATTACTCGTAAGTTCTGACAAATGTCAGTGAAACTAGAAAAATCAAAGCACAGGATTGAAGATTAGCTATGTCAAGAAATTAAGACCTTCAAGTAATTTATGCTTTGCATGAGAAGATAATTGTGTCAAAGTAATTTTTCTACCTTGGTGTGGTGGACAGAAAGAGTGACAGTGGCAGTTACTCAGTTGTGCACGTGGCTAGGTTAGAGGAGGATGATTTGCTTTCGATTTTTAGGATAATTTCATCAATTTTCTCCTTAATTTGTTCTTATTGTGTCAAGCACATGTGCCTTTTCTTGATTTTCATAACCTTTACATCGTGGTCGATGCAGTCACATTGGCAATTCTGGTCCCAGTCCACTTTGTGAGTCATTTAAAACTAACCTAACCCATTACAGCACATTCATATACAGGAACAATTTGTAGATTTCTGAAAATACTTGCCACTGTAGCCATCTTGAGGTGGACAGAAAATAATCATTTAGTTGGACTGGGGCCTGCTGCAGCAAAACTAATACTCATGTTGTTTACGTTCAGGGCTTCCTCCTCCTATGTTCTTGGGTTTCGTGCTCTTGTTCCTTTCTTCGAACTTCAGCAGCACCGGCCGCCAGAGACCTTGTGGAACCATCTCCTGGGCACAGAAGATTGGGGCTACCGGAATGGTTCTAGAGCCGTGCAATTTGGCAAGTGAAAGAATCAAGGAAAACCTAGAAGGAAAAATGAGGGCCTGTGCCAGGTGGCCCGCATCATACCTTACCTGAGAACTCACTGTACAAGGCAGCTTACATTTTTCTTTCCAGTTCACATGAAAGGTTAAAGGACATAAAGTCAGAACATTTAAGCCCCTCCCGCCCACACCACCGGGAGCTGGAGCAGGTGATAGACTCTCTCCAGACTTACACCACGGTCTGTAAACAGTCAATCATTTCAACTGGTTCTGACTCACAGGGTTGTGTAAGCAGGAAAATGTAGAAACTGTAGGACAAAACTGTAAAATATTTGCAGATGAGAAACTAAAGGTTTATATCTATCTCCAAATAAACAAGTTTATAAAAATCCTTTCTGTAAGAACTCGTAAGAAAATGAGTTGTGTTGTCTCTGGACCCAAGAATATATTTACCTGCTCTTTTCCAAAGCCCTAGGAAGAAAGCCATAAGTCATGTTAAGAGATGATATTCTGTCAGAAGATAAAGCCAGGATTGAAGTTTTGGTAAGACTGTAATTTTTTAAAAAATCATATTAAGTATAAATTTCCCATCCAAGTATGAACCAGGAACCACCCTGCTGAGCTTTCAAGAGGAGATGGGCTCAGGTACAGTCACCTGGGATTGTTGCCAGCTATGAGCATGGACTGTGTCAGTTCTCTCTGTACAAATGGGTAATGGTTTTATTGCCCTGTGGATGATGTCAGTGCCTTGTGGCAGAAAGAGAGAGGCCATTCTTTTCAGCAGGAGATAAAGAGAAGCCCTTGTCATCTTCCAAGAGAAATGAAGGCACCCTATTCAGGCACTGTCCTGGGTCGTACTCTGTTTCTGTCTGAGAACAAAGTTAAACAGTTGGAAGGGGACAGGGAGCGAAGGGAGTTGACAGTGGGGTTAAAGACACCACACTGAATGAGCTGACATTTCACATCCACTATCCCTACCCAGGGAACACAGTAGCAGAGATTTGGACTGAGTGCTCTAGGGCATACGACCACACAGCAGGGCCCATGAGGGCAAGGATGGGCTCTTCCTGAGACCCTGGGCTAGGCAGAAGGGTCTGTTGCATGACGTGTATTCACTAATGTTGGTTTACTGTTGTGTTTGTGGTTAATATTGTTAAGGAGAGGCAAAGTTAATGAACCATCTCACTTTCCTTATAAGAAGAAAAGATTTGGGCCCAGTAGAAACCTGTGTTCAGTTCACAAGCAGGAGGAAGCATGTGTACAGCAGGAATCGAAAATTACTTCAGTTTACTGACCAGATTTGGAACTCAGGAGGTGACAGAACTTTCATACTAGAGAAATAAAAAGGGCCCAGTCCTACAAGTTACTTATAAATCAAGCTGAGGATCTTGAATCTAACCCTGAGAACGTGCAGAAGAGCTCATTTTGGGTGTGAAACATAGTTGAGCCTGTATTACATCATCTACATTTTCTTCCAAGTGGCTCAGGACAGCTCCCTAAAGTGCCCTTGAGTGCATTTTCCCTCCATACAGGGAAGGCTTCAGAGTTTCTAGGAAGGTGTCAGAGCCCATTTTCTGTTACTGTAACCGAATATGGGATCAGGTAATATATATATATATATATGAAAAGAATTATTTCTGACCTTTCTGGAGGCTAAGGAGTCCTAGATCAAAAGCCTGTTCCCAATTGGAGTCCTCATACTGATGGGGGCTCTATAGAGTCTCAAGACTGCTCAAGAAATGAGAGAGACCAAGAGCCTCCAGAAGAGCTCACTTTTATAATGAATTGACCCATGAATCCATGGATGGATCAACGCCTTCATGAGGGCAGAGTTCTCCTCGTGATGAAACCTGGTCCCATCTCTTATTACTGCAAAGTGGGGATGACGTTTCAACACGGGTTGTTGTGGGGACAATCAGACCATATCCAAACCATGGCATCCAGTGAAGCAAGACGGGAAAGGATGTTCCATAAGCAACTGACGTGAAGTTTAGGATTTGAGAAAATCATTCTGGCAGTGCAAATTTAAAACAAATCTCAACCAGATCTCATGATGAGAACTGAATGAAGCTCTCAAATCAGAATATTTTCACTCTGTTGCAAAGCACTGTCATTAGATTATGGCTATGAATCCAGCACATGAAGCCCTCTGGGTCCCTCTGGTATATTTTGAATTATTCGCCAAGTAAGACATAGCACCTGCGCTCAGAAAGTGCTGGTCTAGTGGAGATGACAGGAACATAAGTGGGTGGTTATAACATCAGGGAAATGGAACTGAGCTATGAAGAGGCCCCGGGGTGCCTGGAGGAGGATGGGTGGCTTCCACGAGAAAGCAGAGGCACATGGCTTTCATGAGATGAACAAGGAAGTGGGCAGCTCCAGGTGACAGACTCAGATGCTAAAGAAGTTTGTATGACCCAGCAGGGGTCCTGGAGAGATTAGAGGCTGTAGGAATGAAGGGCCGGGTGAGGTCTGCAGAGTGCGGGGCTCAGCATGTGAATATACAGGAAGAAAACCACTATCTCAGAGGCAGGTGAGGCAGGTTCCGCTCTTTGGAAGCTCCAGACAACAGTTAAATTTTCTGTGGTCAAAGGCATTAGAAGAGCCTTAAAATTATATAGCACACCCAGAAGTACATGAAAATAGATGTGTAGAGTTTTAAAATGTCACAACAGGAAAAAGATTTGTTGATATTTCTAACATTTTCCTACCCTCCTTCTGCTCTTGTCTCATCCAAAATAGTGTTTGGCTATAAATATAGACACAGTCATGTGATCTTTATTCATATTTATGTCCTCAAAGATTTGGTCCTGTAGAGTTAAATACAGCTCATTTGAGCTCATTTTTATAGCAAATATAGAAGGTTGCTGTGAATATAAACCCTAAATTACAATATAGATGTACAAATAGGCCACAGGTGATCCTACAGCTAAACATAGTGGTTGCAAAGAGGCAGATGTTATGAAAAGATCAGATTTATTTAAAGTCATCGGGAGCCAGGTTTATTCTCTGCTGTTTGTGCATTTGTTTTGGGAGTTTCCTGGCGATGCCATAATTTTCATTTCTTTTCACAGCATTTGTGTGGACACTGCCTCCTCATTCCTTCCTTGCTTCACATTTTCCACACTTTTCCAGCCAAGCCACATTGGCTTATTATTTTTATAGAAAATTCCAGCAGCCATCTCCCGGTGTCTTTACAGTGAGTCTCTTTTTGGCACCCTAACAGCACTTAGAGTAACTTGCTCTTTGAACTATGAAACAGTAACTCAGAGACCAGAGTTCAGGAAACCAAGAATATTTCCTAGGTATAAATCCAGGCAACACTGATGCGCAAGCAGTGTACATTTGGGCACAGTCCTCAGAGTTCCCCTCACCGATCAGTAATAGCAGTATGTGCCAACAAAGCCTTTAATTTACTACAGAGAATGTGAACTTGGGTCCAGGGAGGAGAAGCCATTGTCAATGATTGATTCAGGACAGTGCTCCCTGCGTACATGGCTCTGGGGAACGAGTCTCGTGAGCAGTACATTATTCAGTGCTCAGTGCAGGCCAAAGCGCTATCTTATGTTTCTGCACCTTCCGGAAAGCCAGCCCAGTGGTGGGGTTATTCTCCCCATGCAGTGGTCCCAGGGGCACTCAGTGACAGGGAGGTCTCTGCCATGCAAATGGAGAAGTTCTTGCCGCACCACACTGTGGGGACAGCCAGCAGCAGTACTGGAAGGGCGCCGTGGCTGCAGTGTGATGATTGTGTGGTATTTAATGCTGCTAGGCCCATGGTGGGTAGTAAACGATTAGAAGTATAACATTTTAGAACTAGATATTGAAAAAATAAATCTAGCCTATTCTACTCATTTTACAAGTGTTGAAGCTGATACTTAGGTTAAGACAATGTACAAGTCTACACAGATATTTAGCAATAAATTGAACATTAAAGCCTGGTTCTCAGTCCAGATAAATAAGTTCAGTCTGAAAGAATCTTGAGTATGAAAGTTTTTAGAAAGGACTTGGCTGCTATCAAATGACAGACTGCAATCCCGGGCCCGAGCTCGTGAAGATGAAGGCTCCCAGGAGTGCTGCTCACCATTCATCGTTTTTTGCCCCCTAATGCTGCTTACATGTTATAGACGGAGAGCAGGACTGGCTGGGTGAGGGCAGATTACCATACTGATGGACACTGATGAATCTTTCCATCATTAGCCAACTTTCTTCCAGAAAAGAAACAAAGAGATGGCTTCTTAAGAGCAAGAAAATCAGTATGTGTGGTAAGATGGAAAGAAGGAAGATTTGGGAGGTGAAGAGACGGGAAAGGAAGTCAGACCATAGCAACCTGGCGCGGTGGGCCGTGCCTGCTCCCTGCGGAAGCTGGGGGGGGCGGGGGGCGCTGGGAACGGCGTACTTGGGCCGACGCTGGCTGCAGTCACTTTTACTGCTCTCTGCCATCTGTGAACTTGCCTTGGTTTATGGAAATGAAGATCATGCAAGATGCAGATGTTGGAATGGTTATTCTGTAAGACTAAAATAGTTTCGGTGTTTCATTGTTTGTTCTTTCCTTAAAACTGTTTTAAACTCAATATGGATTTTTGCCAAAACCCAAGTGTTGGCTCCATGCTAGTATTTATTCTGAGGTAAGAACTACTTTGTTTTAATTAAGGAAGGACATTCTTAGAAATCTTAGTCATTCAAACATGATTTCAGAATCTGTAGGAAAGGGCAGTTTGTAGCAATATTTTCAGCATGTGAGAGCCTCCATCTGGTGGTTCAGAGCTAACACCTTGGTTAAATTAACTAGAAATTCATTAATAGGTTACATTGAAACCAAGTAGAAATCAGAAGACAGTTGAGCGTCCTTTGTAATTTCTCAAACTCTTTAATTCATTTCTTGAAACAACATTTTAAGCTTTTTTAATGTGATACTTAATGTGAAGTATCACATTGTGATAATAAAAGAAAGTGCAGTTTATTAGTGTACGTTTCGCCAGGTCGGCTTGTGGCAGCAGTCCCAGAGCCTGCCCGGGATGGAGGGCTGCTGTGCTGGGAACGGGGCTTGTCCGCACCAAAACGCGTACTGTGTTTTAATGCCTCGGCGTGGTGGTGTTAGAGCGGGGAGGTGTTTGGGACATGAGGCTGGAGCCCTCGTAAAAAGACCAACGCTGTCTCCCAGGAGTCAGTGTGCTCTGCCTCCCCAGGGGCCCTGAAGCTGCCTTCAGGAGTTTGCTAGAAAGCATGGCTGCCCTTCATGCTGTGTCTCTTCCCACGCCTGCTTGCTTCTGCTTTTCTACCTTCTGTCAAATAGCACAAGCACCCCGTCCTCACAGAGAAGCTGAGTGGATGAGGCTGCTTGAGCTTGAACTTCCAGCCACCAGAACTGTGAGGTAAACAAGCTACTTTCCTTCTTCACGACCTAGTTTCAGGTGTTCTGTTATAGCCACAGAAAATGAACTGAAATAAGAGACCAGCAAGTCTCTTTGAAACTCTCCTTTCTTTTGGAGGCATCGCCACTCTCAGTATGAGAAAAGCTTGCTGTGCTCTAAAGCTATTTGGAAAACTGGTCACTAGTGGTAGGCTCTGACTGTAGGCTGAAATCACCCATATGTAGGCATATGTGTGTATACTTGTTTCATATGCAGTCTCAGAATAAAATGAAAAAGATATTGCTTTGAATTCAGTTGGTATTCTAAAAATAATTATACTACAAGATACTATCTCATTTTGGGGTGCACGTATGTAACCTCAGGGAACTGATCAAAATGTGTAACAATATATTATACTAGAAGATCAACCAGAGAAAAGATGGCATTTACAGAATGCCTCTCATGTGTTGGAGAATTTCCATATACTCTCCTAGTTAATGCTCATGGAGGCCTGTGAAGTTAATACTTTGCTTCCATTTTTCAGACAGAGGAATAGACTCAAAGGTGTGAATTCACTTGCCTAAGTACACCCCAGAGCTAAATTTCAGCTCACATCTGACTTACTCCAAAGTCTGCGTCCTCAGTTTTGCTTAAGCATATTTCATAATCAAGTACGTACATTTTGTACACACACACGTCCAGCACCCATCTGCCCCTTCTTTTCAACTGGCATAGATGTGTTTTTGCTGAGGTGCTACACCGAAGAAAGGGTTTCTTCCATTGAATCAAAAGTCTTGATTTATAGACTCTCAAAAGTTTGTTTGTAAGTCTTGATTTATGGCAGCTCAAGAGTTTCTAAGATTTGGGAACATCTTTCAGTTAAACAAGTGAAAAGATTTTCATATGAAAGCCACTGTAAAACTCTATTTGCTCATTCTGTAGTACATGGAGGCTTTAGTATTGGAACAGTCTCCCATTAACCATAGTCCCTGCCCAAGGGCAGTTATGCAGTGGGTAAAGGGTTTATGGGGGTGGGGCATTCAGAGAAATCCATAAATATTTTTTTTTAGTTTTAGGGTTGTGTTTATTTTTATTTCTACTGTTGGGTAAAAGCATTTTCAGTCTTCAAATTTCACAAAGTATGTAATGCAAGGCAAAACATTCACAGAGAAGGGAAGCAGAATGTTGTTTACTTGCAAATATAGAGAGAGAGTCATAGGAAGACGAATTCTGGTGGTGGTTTACAACAGTACAGATGTATTTAGTGCCACTGGACTGTGTATCTAAAATGGTTAGTGTGGTAAACTTTATATTTCATAAATTTTGCCACAATAAAAAATAAAGAAAAATCACATATCCTTGTCCTTGCTTATAAAACATATTTGATGTAGTCCATAGTACCAAACTATGAACATTAGACATAATCAAGTCACTCATTCGCTGGCTATTCTGATTCACTTACTAAACAGATCAGCACACAGTACTCTATGGAAGATTACTAAAAAAAATCACAATAAAAATTTTCTTCCAGTTTATTGCTGACCTTTTTTCTCACGTGCATTGTTATTTTCATAGGAGTTATTCAGAGTACACGATACAAGTGTGATATCTGGTCCAAACATATTAGCACAAACCTTTCTTTTCAATGAACTAAGAGAAACTAGCTGTGTAATTATCTTAACTAACTTGTTTTTTCTTTTCCCCGTTCTTTCTTTCCACTTCCCCCACTACAGTTTGTCTTTATTTTTAATAGTTTCTTCCCAATACACAATATCTATTGTACATTTTAGACCCCATTTACTCATTCAGTTTCTCATAATAGTGAGACAATATGATGTTTACAAATATAAGTCTGATTTATTTCACTTATGAGTATGGTTTTGAGTTGAATCCATTTACCTATAACAGACTCCAGTTTATCCTTCTTTATGGCTGAGTAGTACTCCATTATATAGGAAAAAAACCTCACATCTTTATCACTCCTCAGTTGATGGATATTTGGGTTATTTCCAAGATTTAGCTATTACAAATTGTGCTGCTATAAACATGGGTGCACATATAGCACTGTAGTATGATGTTTATAATTCTTCTGGGAATATACAAAGAAAGGGAATAGTTAGGTTGAATGGGACCTCTCATTCTAGTTTTTTAAGGAATTTCCACAGTGGTTGCATCATTCTGTACTCCCACCAATAGTGGAGAAGGGTTCCTTTTTCCCCACAGCCTTTCCAGCATTTGTTATCAGTTGAGTGTTTCATGGTAGCCACTCTCTCTGGGATGAGGTAGAATTGCAGTGTTCTTTAATTTACATCTCTAGAATAACCAATGATGTTGAACATTTTTTTCATGTATTTATCTGTTATTTGTATTTCTACATCTGAGAAGTGTGTATTCATCTCAAATGCCCATTTTTGGTTTGAGTCTTTGAATTGGGGAGGGTCTGATTTTTTTCAATACTTTTTATGTTTTAGATGTAAGTCCATTGTCTGAGGGACAAATGGCTATAATTTTTTTCTACTCTGTGGATTTTCTTTTCACTCTGTTGGAGATTACTCTTGCTTTGCAAAAGTTTTTGGTAAGATGAGACCCCATTTGTTGGTTCTTTGTTCTACTTCCCTTGTAGTGTGGGTTTTGTCCATGAAGTCTCTGTCTACACCTATTCCTTCAAGATTTCTACCTACTTTCTCTTCAGGAAATTTAGTGTTAATATTTTAATATTTAGATCTTTGGCCCATTTTAACTTTAGTTTAGTGCATGGTGATAGGCGTGGGTATAGTTTCAGGCTTCAGCATGTGGAAAGCCAGTTTTTCCAGCACCGTTTATTAAAGGGGTTATTTTTCTTCCATTGAACATGTTGGGCTCCTTTGTCAAAAATGAAGTGGCAGATTTACGTGCACCAGCTCATGTGTCCCATTGGTCCTTAGGTCTGTTTTTGCCATTACCATGCTGACTTTGTCACAGTAGCTTTCTAGTATAATTTCAGCTCAGGGATTGTGACATTACCTGCCTTGTCTTTGTTGCCCAAGATTGCTTTTGCTATTCTGGGTCTCTTCTGGTTCCAAATAAATTTTAGGAATGTTTTCTCTAGATCTGTGAAGTATGCTAATGGTATTTTGGTTAAGATTGCATTAATTAATATTAAATTAACAGCAGTTTCGGGAATATGACTATTTTCACTATGTTAGTTCTTTCTATCCAAGAGCAAGGGACATCTTTCCATTGTCTGATATCCTCTTGATCTCCTTTTATCAGAGTACTGTAATTTTCACTGTACGGCTCTTTTACATCCTTTATTAGATTGATTCACAAGCATTTCATCTTTAGATGCTGTTTTGAAGGGTGTGCTTTCCCTAATTTTCTCTCTCTGTGAGTTTGTTGCTTGTGTACAAGAACGTTATTGATTTTTGAGTGTTGACTTTGTATCCAGCTATCCTGCTAAATTTAGATATTAAATGTACAGGTTTTATGGTGGAGTTTTGGGGGTTTTCTGTGTTGAGTATCATGTCATCAGCAAATAATAATTTTACTTCTTCCTTTCTTATCTTTATTCTTTTTATTTTTCTCTCTTGTCTAATTGCCCAGGCTAATTTTTCCAGAACTATATTAAATGGGGGTGGTGGTAATGGACATCCTTGTCTTATTCCTGATTTTAGAGTGAAAGCTTTCAATTTTTGACCATTTAATATTAATTTATAATTAATATATTAATTAATATATTTAATATTAATTTATTAATTAATTTTTGACCATTTAATATTAATTAGCTGTTGGTTTGTCATAGATGGCTTTTATAAGATTGAGGCAAACACCATCTATTCCAATTTTCTGTTGGGTTTTTATCATGAATGCATGTTGGATTTTGTCAAATGCTTTTGCTGCATCTATTGAGATGATCATGTGACTTTTATCTTTGGTTCTGTCATATAGTGTATTAAATTTTTGACTTGCAGATGTTGGACCATCCCTGCGTCTGTGGGACAAATGCTACTTGGTCATGGTGTGTAATTTTGATGATTTGCTGCATTCTGTTTTCCAGTATTTATTAAGAAATTTTGCATCTATATTCATTAGGGAGATTAGCGTAGAGTTTTCTTTTTTGATCTCATTCTTCTCTGGTTTTAAAATTCAGAATAATACTTTCTCTCAGGAATGATTTTGGAAGTACTGCTTCCCTTTCAATTCCCTAAATGGTTTCTACATTAGTGGCATTAGTTCTTCTTTAAATTCCTTGTAGAATTCAACAATGAATCAATGAAAGAATGGGATTTTATTTGTTGGTAAATTTTTAATGACATTTTTATTTCATTGGCTGATATCAGGTTATTTAAAATTGTTATATCTTATTGATTTAGTTTTGGAAATTTGATTGTGTTTAGGAATCTGTTCCTTTCTTCTGTATTTTCCATCTTTTTAGAATATAGGTTCTCATAGTCGGTATTGATGACCTGGATTTCTGTGGATTCTGTTGTGATTCTCCCCCTTTTCTTCCTAATTGCTTCAATTTGAGTTTTTACTTTTCTCTTTTTGATATGCTTGGCTCTCAATTTTATTTATCTTTTCAAAGAACCAACTTTTTAATTTATTGATTTCTGTACTGCTTTCTTACTCTCCAGTGCATTAATTTCTGCTTTTATCTTTATAATTTCCTTCCTTCTGGTAGTTTTGGGTTTCATTTGTTCTTCTTTTTCTAGAAGTTTGAGGTTCAACATTGGGTTGTTTATGTTCTGTTTTCCTAATATGTGCATTCATCACTAAATTTCCCTCATACAATTGCTTTTATTCCATCTCATAATTTTTGGTATGTTGTGTCGGCATTATTGTTTAATTGTATATACTGTTTAATTTTGTCTTTCATTTCCTCTGTGTTCCATTGGTTGTTCAGAAGGGCGTTGCTTATTTTCCATGTGCTAACATAGTTTTTGTGATTTCCTTTGTTATTGAGTTCCAGTTTCATTGCGCTATGATCAGATAGTATGCATGGGATGATTTCAATTCCTCTACATTTAGATAGACATGCTTTTTTCAGCTAATATATGGTCTATTTAGGAAAATGTTCCATGTGCAGCTGCAAAGAATGTGTATTCTGATGTTTTGGAGTGGAATGAGGTCTACCGAGTCCATTTATTTCACAGGGTTGGTTTAATTCTAATATTTCTTTGTTGACTTTTCATCTAGTTGATGTATTTATTTGTGAGAGTGAGGTATTAAGGTCTGCCACTACAATTGTGTTAGTTCTTATTTGTTTTTTCAAGAGAAAAAAACAATAAAATTGGTACGGAATTTCAAAACAAGACGATAGGAAATTAACAGTGGTTATTATATTTCATGTTGTTATCTTAAAAGTAGTTGCTCAGATTACCTGATATACTCATGCAAAATTGATCAAACAATATAAGCACTGTTTCTTCAGTGAACTAATAAAAATTAGTAGTACAATATTTTAGCTAATATATACATATTTAAATATATAATATATATTACATTTTAAAATATATAAATATGTATTTCCCCTTCCTTCTTTTCTTCTTTCCCTCATTCCAGTTGTTCTTTCATTTTGAATACTTTCTTTCCCTTTCACAATACCTATTGTACATTTAGAATTTTACTTACTCTTTTAGTTTCTTATACTAGGGAGACAATATGTTATTTACACATGTGAATCTGATTTATTTCACTTATGAGTATGGTTTCTAGTTGCATCCATTTACCTATAAAAGCCTCAAGTTTTGCTTCCTTTGTAGCTTTTTGGTTTCTCATGTTTATAAAATTTGTTTTATATAGTTGTGTGGATCTATATTTTGTGCACAAATATTTATGATTGCTATCTTTTCTTCTTGGAGTCTTCCCTTAATAAATATGCAGTGACCTTCTTTGTCTCTTTTGACCAGTTTTGCCTTGAGGGTTGCGCTGTCTGCGAACAGAATAACTGCTCCTGCTTTGTTCGGGCTCTTGTGGCACGGAGAACTGTTCTCTATCCTTTGACTTTCAGTCTATGCATTTTGGGGGGTTAAACATGTTTCCTGAATGCAGCGTATTGTTGGATCATGCTTCTTTATTCACTCTGTAAGTCTGTTTCTTTAGACTGGTGAGTGAGGCCATTTATACTGATGGTTATAACTGATATGTGTTGGCTTATCTTTGTCACGTTGTTTTCCTGTTTGTTCTCTGCCTTTCTCCTCTGTTTAATTGCTTGCTTTGTCTGGTGGTTTCTTTCCATTGGTGTTCAACTGTTTGTGGTCTTCTTTATCTCTTTGTACTATGTCCTTCTATCTGTAGAGCTGGTTTGATGGTTATAGATTTCTTCAGTTGTTCTTTGTCATGGAAGTATCTCATTTGTCCATTAATTTTGAAAGATAGTTTTTCAGGATACATCACTCTGGGTTGGAAATTGTTTTCTTTCAGAACCTAAAATACTTCACTCCAATTCTTCTTGTCTTGATGGTTTGTGTTGTGAAATCTGCCATTATTCTGATGGATTTTCCTTTTTAGGTGACCTGTTTCTTTTCTCTAGCACCTTTTGATATTCTGTTCTTTTGCTGAATTTCTGGGATCTTGATTATTATGTGTCTGGGTGTAGATTTATTTTGGTTATCACTAATTGGGGTTCTATATGCCTCACAACTGTATGTCAGATTCTTTTCCTATGCTTGGGAAATTTTCTGCTACTATTTTTGCAAATAGTCTTTTTATGTCATTTGTGTTGATTCCTTCTGTTTAACTGACACCTGTCTTATATTGTTTTTCTTTGCCTTATCTTGCAGCAGTTGAATTGTTATTTCCTTGTGCCTTGTTATTTTTAAGATATTTTTCATTTCATGATTGCCAGCTGCTATGCTGTCCTCAAAGTTTGAAAGTCTATCCTCAATTTTGTTCAAGTAGTTTTGCTAGCTTTCAGCGAAATTTTTAATTTTCTGGCTAGCTCTTTGAATCTGTTCCATGCATTCTAAATTTTTCCTATGTTGTTCATTCAAGGTTGCCATCATTTATCTATGCTCTTCTAATTTTTTAATCTATGTTTTCTTTAGATGTGTTGAATAATACTTTCATTATTGTTGTCATTTCTTTTTTTAACTGAGAGATTATTTCTGATCTGATTTATTCTGTGGTCTGATGGTGATGTTTCTTTACTTCAGTTGCTCTCATTTCAGAAATTTAAGGTGTGTAATTTCCAAGTTCTTCTATGTCAGTGTCTCCTAGATTTGTTCTGGATGGCTAGAGGTTTGACATTCCATTTTTCTCCTTTTCTTTGATGTTTTCAAAGCTCCCAAAGTTCCCAGAGGCTCAGTGTCTCTCTCAGAATGTTGGGGGTAAAACAGCCAATCACCAAGGACCCTGAAGCTTCTCAGGGCTCAGTATCACTCCCATGACTGTGTTGGGGTGGGAGGGCTGACATCTCACTGAAGTCCCTGAAGCAGTCCCAGGCTCAGCATTGCTCCCATGCTGGTATAGGTACAGGGCATGGCTCACCAAGATTTCTGAAGCTGTCCAGGGCTCTACATAAAATAAACTTTTTAAAAATCATATGGCTCAATAAAGGGAGCCTGCATTTTACATGGTAACACATCACAACTTTGTGAGAATGTTTGTCCAAGGGCTTCCACTGAAACTACACAACCAGTATGTGTTGGTCTGTATTTGTCTCATTTTTACCAACAAGGTATGTCTGAAGATGGTGTTGAAATGAGGGATGAATCTCATAGCAAACAGGAATATATCAAGAATGCTTTTTTATGAAGAGTGTGAACTAAAGTTCTCTGAAGAGGCCACATCTGTATTGGAGAGGCTACAGACTGACTTTCCCTGGCTGATGAGAACATTGTGATTGTGGGGACCAAGAGCTATCTCAAACAATCTTTAGTCTCTTTTCATAGCCATTTAACTTCTGTGTCTAACCTAGTATCCTCAAAATTGCTAGATAAAACTCTCAGAGTCTGTAACTAAGCCTTACAGACTTCTAGCTTCCACAAAATTCTACAGGTAAAAATGCTGTAAGTGGACGTCTGAGACCTATAGAAGACATGTCCTACTCTGTTGTATCCCATTTCCTTGATGCTCGGAACGGATGTATTTTACAATTACATCATTTTATGACTTTTTTGTTCTATGGCTATAAAATTTCATGTAACCCCTTCCAAGGTGGAATGTGTCATTCAGGGAAATTTGAATCCATGTTCCTGAGCCATCCTCTTTCATATTTGGCTCAAAATGAACTGTTTTCTCTATGAGAGACCTGCTATTTTATGTAAAAAGAGGATATATGTGGAACTGGAAAACATTTATTCTCCTTTATTTTAAACACAAGTAAATATATATTTCCTCCTTCTTTGAAGAATTTAAGGACTAGCCCTTCATAATCATATTTATCTTGACTTTCAGCAGTAGAGACACTCCACTGTTCAGCCTTTTGAATTCCCAAAATGAAATACAAGACTCTTTTCTACAGGTAGTGATTCATTGCTAAGTTTATTTCTACACCAATATCATATTCATGGTGAAGGCTTAGCTGATAATTCCAAGATAGTCCTCAACACTATCTTCACAAATGCAAACAATAGAAAGACACATTCAATTTACTCCTGGGCCTCACTCAATAATTGACACAACAGCTTCATCTTTCTAAGTAAATACATATTTTGTTGCTTTTCTTCTTACAAAGGGATCCCCCTAATGATTATCATAAAGTTCATTTTGTATTTAGTTTAGTAAAAGCCCCTGAGCAAACATAGTAGTTTTTAATATTTTAAATAAAGAATAAGTACTGAATTTCTCATCCATCCCAGCCCTATCAAATTCTCTGTTCCTTTGATGTGACTCATGCATGACAAGGGTCCACTGTTCAGTAAATATTTTAGTGAATCAGTGAACTGTTGCCTAAAATAAAGCCAAAACGTATTCCTATGCCCTACTGAATAAGGTTCTTGGGAAGAAGATCAGAGTTGAAACTTCTAATTTCCCCAGAGTTCATTTTCTACCTGTTCATCTTTGTACAAATCACCAACACAGGGTTTATAAATTTATAAATCATTGCCATGGGGTTACATTCTCTTTATCAGGAGGTAATGCAGCACCTGGCATATAAATACTCAGTAGATGTGATAGAAGAAATGAGTAAATGAAATCTCTGGATTACACTTGATTCTTTGAGTAATTTAACCTAAGAGTTTCGTATTTCAAAACAAATGACTACTTTTCATAGAAGATTGTCTTTAGGTCTAAGTATCAATGTGTGGCAATGAAAATGAGCCCACAAGTTTGATGTCCTCTTACTGACAAAACAGGCACATCAATATGAACATTCCTATCTCATGAACGCAGACAGGAAGATTTTATTCATTTCTTGTGATTATTTGATCATTTTAAGATGATATGTTTTTTGTTTAGTTTTTCAAACCTATCCTTCATTATCTAAGGATAAATGGTCTCTACACTCTTATCCAGTTATTTCACTAAATTCTGTGACTGGGAAATCTCTGGCACCTTTGGATCTAAGTCTTTGCATATGTACATGCATGGAACCATTCTTCAAGAGACAGTGCCCCATGTGGCAGCTTCTGCTAATTCACAGTGTAAGAGAAACTATAGTAATGTTTGATTTAAGAATTTTGTAGAAAATTGCACTTTATCCGTCAATAATTTCAGTCTAACTACTCAATAGATTTCTTTCTTTCTGCCCTCAAACTGCTTTTAGAATTCCACAGAAAACTCTTAATAAAGTAATTTGTTTTCACAGCAGTTCAACCGGGCAGGACAACTGGCCCTGGGGAGGAGTAACTCTTTGTCTTCATTGCTTGGAGCAATGGCTTCCAAACCTGGAAACAGACAGGTAGGTGGCTTCAATGAGTCACGGAAAGACCATAAATCCATTCCAGAAATGGTCACATCTGTGTTTTAGAAATATGGTGTTTTCTTTCAGCTGTTTCATTTTCTATAAACCATCTAAAAATTATAGCCACTCACAGAGCAAAGCCCCGAGCGAACAGAAAGCCTCAACAACAAGGACGGCGTGACATTCACTACTTTAACTTTGTACCCCATGGATAGATCAGGGACCCAATAAAGGTTTGTTAAAATTAAAGCGAAGTAACAATTTTTGGCAGCAAAATTAGGAGTTTTGTGAAAGTCTTTATAGTAATTTTTGAAGCAGAATACACAAGAAAATAAGATATAAAGGTAAAGTTCAGGACATCAATTTTGATAATTTGTACTAAAACTCCTTGAGGCTTTGTTCTAAGGGTTTAAAACATCCAAATCTACCAGAAAACTTCAGCACATAGAAGGCTGCTTTTGACCTGAGTTGTGCTGTTCCTTCCAGTGCTGCTTATAGTCTCAGGAATGCCTTGTCCAAGGACACCTTGTCTTCACAACTCAAAACTGCTCAATCGGTAACCAGTTTACTTACTACAGTAGAAACCAACAAGTTAGTATGGAAATATGAAATACCAAAGGGAAGCACATTTCTATTTTGGATCAGTTGCATATTCATACAGAAAAGTAGCGTTTCTAGGCGTCAGTGGAAATGCTTTCATTGCTCTCACCATAGCACTTGCAACACACTCACATTATTTTTTCCGGGACCGGGGATCGAACTCAGGGCCCTAGTGCTCAGCGGCAAGCACTTAGCCCACTGAGCTGTACCTCCAGCCCAACACACTCACATTAAATTAATGTACTTTTATTGTGCATTATTTGGAGAGATTGGCAGATAAGCTTGGCAAGTACCACAGAACCAACTCCAGCCTGGGGGGAATACTGGGCCATGTGGAAAGCAGAAAATTAAAAATTCCATTGAAAGCTGGAAAAATTACTTGAACAAAATTGAAGATAGACTTTCAGACCTCGAAGATATCTTCGCAGCTAGCAATCATGAAAGGAAAAATTTATTGAACATAACAAGGAAACAGGAAATAACAATTCAGCAGCTGCAAAATGATTCGATAGAAAAACAATATAAGACTAATAGGTGTCAATAAAAGAGCAAGAGTCAACACAAATGACATAAAAACACTATTTGCAGAAGTAATAGCAGAAAATTTCCTAAGTGTGGGAATAAAGTCTGACATACAGTTAAGTGAGGCATATACAACTCCAATTAAGGATAACCAAAATACATACACACCCAGATACAAAATAATCAAGAACCCAAAAATTCACCAAAAGAACAGAATATTAAAAGCTCTTAGAGAAAAGAAACAGATCACCTAAAAAGGAAAGTCCATCAGGATCACAGCAGATTTCTCAGGACAAACCATCAAGTCAAGAAGAGCTTGAATTATTTTAGGTCCTGAAAGAAAAGAATTTCCAACCCAGATTGATGTACTCTGCTGTTATTGTTAATACATTGTGTCAACTTGGGGAGTCTAGAGGTTTGGCTGAGTGATTCAGCAGGAAGCCAGGGTGCTTACTTTGTACACATTCTGAGCCTATGGAAGAGGAAGGCTTGGAGACTGTGTGATAGCTACATGCCCCCTGGGTGGGGGTAGGCTGTTTATAATGAAAGGGAGAAAAAGGGACTGCTTGCAGCCGTTCCTCCCTTTTGCTCTGGTTGTTTTTGCTGTGTTCTGCCACCATGAACATTTGTCCTCTGCCATGTGCCACTCTGCCTCTGAGCCAGCCAAGTATGGATTGAAACCTCCACAAACTGTAAGCTAAATAAACCTTTCCTTCCTTCATTTTGGGTGTTGGGTATTTTGTCTCAGCAACGAGAAAAAAGCAACCAAGACACCTGCAAAACTATCTTTTAAAATTAATGGAGAAATGAGATACTTTCATGACAAAGAACAACTGAAGGAATTTATGATCACCAAACCAATCCTTCAAAGAATACTGAAACATATTTTAGAATGAAATAAGAAAGACCACAATTCCAAGAACAAAAACAGAAAGGAACCACCAAGCAACTAAGCAGAGGGGAAATTAGAAAAACTAACAGCAAGAAAAAAACATGACAAAGGTAAGCCAATACATATCAGCTATAACTATTAATGAAAATGGCCTCAATTCACCAATCAAAAGAAGCAGATTGGCAGAGTAGATCAAGAAACAAAATACAAAGATATGCTGTGTACAAGAAACACACTTAACTCAAAAGGAAATTGACAGATTGAAAGTCAAAGGATAGAATACAAATACTCCATGACACAGGAACCCAGAAAAAGCAGAGGCTGCTTTTCTGTTTGTACACAATGTGAACTTCAAACCAAGAATGATCAAAAGGATAAAGAATGTCACCACCTACTTGTAGTGCATTGATAACTGGTGGTCAACTTATAAACCCCAGTTGAATGGAGTAAGCATGGTGCTGGGTGTAGGAGGCCCACCTGGGGATTGTTGCCAGCAGCATAAGAGGCAGAACTGGAGAAGTTAGGCTACTGGGAGTGGAGAAAGGCTGTTGGGAGCTAGTGCAGGCTGTAAGGAGCTGTTGGTTCTGTTGGAGGAGTTTTTCATGCTGGCTTTCTTGATGAACTTGGCTGTTTTCATCCTCCGAGGAGCTCGGGACCTTGTTGGCACCGAGAATGACTTTGGTTCACTTTGGGGGAGCTCTGGTCCACACTTTGAGGGGAAGATGGTGCACTGACAGTCTCCAGGAAAAGCTTGCTTCATTGGCTTCCCTGATGGAAACTCTGCCATCTTGGTCATTGGAGGAGCTTGGGTCCTCACTGTTGCTGAGGATGGCTATGGTACCTTTTTGGGGGAGCTCTTGTTCTTCTAAACATCACTTCCTGGCTCCAGTGCAGATCCCTGAGCCTGCTAACACAGCTCCTTCATCCCACTGGCACAGACTTTCTAGATTCCACCACTGACCTTTGGGCCTTTCCAATGCAGATCCATGAAACAGGGCTGCATGAGATATTGTTGTGGGCTCTGGGCCTCCAGGTGGATTTATGGGAGGCATTGTTATGAGCTCTAGGTCTTCAGCTGGACTCATGTGGAACATTATTGCAGGATCCAGGCTCTCAGCTGGATTCTTGGTCTGTAGTGTGTTCACAGATTTCCTGCACTCTTTTGTATATTATTCTTTGGGTGACTATTATAAATAATCATAAATTATGTGTCCTGTACTATGTTGTTTCACCTTGCACAATAAGCCCTAAACCAACACAAAATTTGTTAGAGGAAACCTGCAAAATGGAGAGAAAACAATCATCAGTATGAGCACCTAACACAGGAGCACCCACCCACACAGGACAAATCTTAACAGACACGAAACATCAAATAAGCAATAGCACAAATTTGATGGACAACCTCAGTACCCCATTGTCACAAAGACATCAAGTAGAAAAAAGATCAGCAAGGAAATAACAGAAATGAACAAAACTTGTGAACATATGAACTCAGCAGACCTGTACAGAGTGTTTCACCCAATAACGTACAATACACATTCTTCCCTGCTGCGCACACTGTGTTCTCTAAAATAGACCACATAATAGCCCACAGAATATGCTTAAGAAAGGGCAAAGGAAATGAAATTATCTTGTGAATATTATCAGAACACAGTGCAATGAAATTGGAAATTACCGACAGAGGAAATCTCAAAAACTCCATAAACACATGGAAATTAAATAACATCCCCCTGAACATCCTATGGGTCAGATGTGAAATTAGAGAAGTAATTAAACAATATTTACAATCACATGACAGTGCAAGCACAACTTAGCGGAAGCCGTGGGACACACTGAAAGTGGTGCTCAGAGAGAAGCTTACAGCGCTGAACTCCCACCTCCGGAAAACAGAAGGAGCACAAACAAGTGACTAAGGCTGCACCTCAGGCCTCTAGGGAGAGAAGAGCAGGTCCAGCCTGAAGCCCGAGGAAGGGAGGAGATTATAAAGACCAGGGCAGAAATTAATGCACTGGAGACTGAGAACACAATACAAAGAATTAATGATTCAAAGAGGTGGTTCCAAGGGCCAGGAATATAGCTCAGTGGCACAAGCACCTGCCTGGCAAGTGCAAGGTCCTGAGTTTGATTCCCAGTACCAAGAAAAACCAGAGTTGGTTCTTGGAAAGAATAAATAAAATTGATAAATCCCTTTTCAACCTTATCAAAAAAGGAAAGAAAAAACTCAAATTCATGCAATAAGCAATCTAAAGATTGAAATCACTAAAGAGCCTATGGAAATTAAGGTTATCCATGCCTACTTCAAATGTCTTCACTCTCGTATGATGGAAAACACAGAGGAAACGGACAAACTCCTAGGTATGTATGAATTATCAAAGCTGAATCAAGAAGATATAAAAATCCAGAATAATGCAATATCAGTGATTGAAATTGAAAATATAATAAAACACTTAACCACAAAGAAAAACCCAGGTTATGATACATTCACAAGAAAGTCAGAGAATTTTTAATGCCAATTCTTCTCAAACTCTTTAATGAAATTAAAAGGGAAGCAATTCTCCATAACTCAATCCTGGAGGCAAATATTACCCTGATAGCAAAATCAGAAAAAGACCCAACCAAAAAAGAGAAATATAGGGCAATCTCCTTAATCAATATAGATGCTAAAATTCTCAGTAGAATAGTAGCAAAAAGAATGCAGCAAATAATCAAGTAGATTATATACCATGACCAAGTGGGATTCACCCCAGGAATGCAGGGATGGTTCAATATACACAAATCAATCAATATAATACACTACAGCAACAGAGCTAAATAAAAGAATCACATGATCATCTTGATAGATGCAGAAAAAGCTTTTGATAAAATCCAACACTCATTCATGATAAAAACTACAAAAAGTCAGAATAGATGGCCTTTAACTCATTCTGACATATTTAGAAACCCATCTAACAGATTGAGTAAAAGATCTATACATTGAGAATTACAGTACTCTGAAAGAAGTGATCAAAGAGGATTTCAGAAAATGGGAAGATATTCCTTGCTTATGCATAGGAAGAACCAACATTGTGAAAATGGCCATACTTTCAAAACTGTTATACAGATTCAATGCATCCTGATTACAATACCACTAGGATACCTCATAGACCTAAAGAAAACATTCCTAAAGTTAATATGCAGCCAGAAGAGACCTAGAATAGCAAAAGCAATCCTAGGAACCAAGGAAAAGGCAGGAGGCATTACAATCCCTGACTTGAAATTATACTAGAAAGCTACTGTTACAAAATCAGCACAGTACTGGAAAAAAACAGACCCGAAGACTATGGAACAGATTGAAAGATGCAGACACATCTACAAACACACTCCACCCTCTCATCTTTGACAAAAGGGTCAAACATGTTCACTGGAAGAAAGCCTCTTTAATAAACGATGCTGGAGAAATTGGCTTTCCACATGCAGAAGACTAAAACTAGAACCATGCCTATCACCATGCACTAAACGAAGGTCAAAATGGATCAAGCATCTAAATATTAAACAGGAAGAGGAAATCTACTGGAAGAGGAAGTAGGTAGAAATCTTGATGACTTAGGGGTAGTCAGAGTTCAAGAACAGAAATCAAACTGCAAGGGAAATACTTCAAAGAATCAACTGGACTCTCATCTTACTGAAAAGCTTTTGCACATCCAAAGAAATCACCAGCAGAGTAAAAAGAAAATCCATGAATTGGGAAAAAATTTAGCCAGCTGTCCCTCAAACAAAGGACTTCTCTCTAGAACATAAAGAATTTTTTAAAAATTAGGCCCTCAAAATTCAAAGACCTAATCAAAAAATGAACGTCTAAGATAAATACACAGTTCTCAGATGAAGAACTACAAAAGGCAAATAAATATATGAAAAAGTGTTCAACATCATTGGCAATTCAAGAAATGCAAATTAAAACAACACTAAGATCCCATCATACCCCAGAAAGAATGGCTATCATCAAGAAATCAACCAATAAAAAATGCTGAAGGTGCTGTGGGGGAAAATGAACACTTCTCCAGTGTTGGTGGTAGTGTAGCCTTGTACAACCACTGTGCAGTGCGAAGATCCCTCAAAAACTAGGATTAGACATCCCACTCAACTCAGCTATTCTCTTTCTTGATATTTTTCCAGAAGAACTGAAAACATCATACCACAGCAATATATGTGCACCCATGTTTTAACAGCACAATTTGTCATAGCTAACTCTTGGAAATAACCCAAATGCCCATCAACTGAGGAATGCATAAAAAGATTTGGTATTTTTATCAATAGAGTGTTACTCAGCTATAAAGATAAATTTGAGCCTTTTATAGGTAAATGGATGCAACTAGAGACCATACTCATTGGTGAAATAAATGAGACCCACATGTATAAATATGGTATTGTCTCCCTAGTTGAAGAACCTGAAAGAGTAAATAAAATTTGAAAGGTACAATAGATATTGTGAAAGGGAAAGAAACTACTCAAAAGGAAAGAACAAATAGGATGAGGGAAAGGAGAAAAGAAATAAGAAAGAATGGGGGAAATGTGTATATATATACATATGTACACACACACACACACACACACACACATACACACATACACACACACACACACACATA
>PVLD010001761.1:0-188596 GCA_004027595.1 Dinomys branickii | reverse complement strand
AAAAAAAAAAAAAAAAAAAAAAAAAAAAAAAAAAAAAAAAAAAAAAAAAAAAAAAAAAGAAAAGAAAAAGAAAAAAGAAACCGGAAAGCATTAACAAAGAGGCACAAAGTAGTACAATAACAGTAAGATCAGAATTGTGTTATAGACAAAGCAACAGAAAACCACCAATAGTTGCTGCTTTGCATATTGATATCTTCGAAGTCTGTGCTCAGGATAACACATACAGACATACAAGATTGATCGAATAACCAGTCATCATCTAGGGCTGGGATATAGCTCAGTGGAATAAGCACCTGCCTAGCAAGCGCAGGGTCCTGAGTTCGATCCCCAGTACCGCCAAAAGAAAAAAAAAAAAAAAGAATAACCAGTCATCAACTACTCCTTAGCATTAAGTGACATAATACAATAGTAGAACCATGTTAGCCCTCCTGCACATATGTATCTACATATATACATACATACATTTTTGCCTCTTTCTTTTCTCCTTTCCCTCGTCCCATCTGTTCTTTGCTTTTGAACAGATTTCCTTCATGTCTCTTAGTTTATATTTCCACCCTCAGGTTCTTACACCAGTGATACAATACATTGCCTGCTCATGTACCGCTGATTTATTCCACTTATGAGTATGGACTTCAATTTTGACCACTTGCCTACAAAGTCCCCAAAACTGTCTTTCTTTATAGCTGAATAATATTCCATTATATAAAAATGCCACAGTTTTTAAATCCAGTCTTCTGTGGATGGACACTTGGGTTGCTTCCACATTTTAGCTATTACAAATGGCGCTGCTATAAACATGGGTGCACATATATCCGAGTGATATGATGTTTTCAGATCTTCTGGGAAAATACCCAGAAGGGGAATAGCTGGTTTGAATCGAACCTCTAGACCTAGTTTGCTGAGAAATCTCCAAACAGCTCTCCACAGTGGTTGCACCAGTCTGCATTACCACCAGCAGTGTAATAGAGTCCCTATTTCTCCACAGCCTCACCAGCATTTGTTATTGGATGATTTTTTCATATTGGCCAGTCTTACTGGGGTGAGATGAAATCTCAATGTTGTTTTTATTTGCATTTCTTGAATGACTAAGGATGTGGAACATTTTCTCATATATTTATTTGCCATTTGTATTTCTTTATCTGAGAAGCGTGTATTCATCTCAGATGCCCATTTCTGGATTGGGTCTTTGAATTTGGACAGGTACATGTTTTTTAATTCTTTGTATGTTCTAGATAGCAGTCCTTTGTCTGAGGGACAGCCAGCTAGGATTTTTTTCCCAATTTGTGGGTTTTCTTTTTACTTTGCTGGTGATTTCTTTAGATGTACAAAAAGCAATCCTGGGCAATAAGGACAAGTCAGGTGGAATCACAATCCCTGACCTGAAATTATACTACAAAGCGACTGTAATTAAATCAACCTGGTACTGGCTCAAAAACAGACCTGAGGATCAATGGAAAAGACTGGAAGATGCAACCATAACGAAAAACCCACTCAGCTACCTAATATTTGACAAAGGGGTCAACCAAACCCACTGGAAAAAAGATGGCCTGTTTAATAAATGGTGCTGGAAAAACTGGCTTGCCTCTTGCCGAAAACTGAAAATAGACTCCAGTCTATCACCATGCATCAAACTCAGGTAAAAATGGATCACAGACTTCAACATTAAAACAGAAACTCTAAACCTATTGGAAGAGAAAGTAGGTAAAAGTCTTGAAGACATAGGAGTAGGCAGAGACTTCATGAACAAAAATGAAGCTGCAAGGGAAACACTTCAAAGAATCAATAACTGGGACCTCATCCTTCTGACAAGCTTTTGTACATCTAAAGAACTGCCCTGAAATGGAGTGAATGACTACTCGTCCTTAGCCTCCTCTATTTTCACTGTAACTTCTAGTAACAGATAAAGGTCAACATTCGAGCTCGGTTTGGGGGACTATCTTTTTGAACTGTGTTCTACTAAAAAAACCTTCTACATTTCCCACCCCATCCATCATCATGATACTGAACTTCTCTTTATATTTTGTTTGTGTTGTTGTCCACTGAGACATATCTAGAAAGACGAAATTATATAAAATGCAATTAATTTTACTTTTATTCGCAACTTCCAAATCTGTCATATGTCTTGGAATCAAGCTCAAAATTTCCGGTTGATGTTGTAGAAACCCAATAAATCCAAGCTGTATACAGATTTTGTATTGTATTCCCCAGCCTTTCAAAGAAAGGTTCACAGTCCACTTTTTTTCTCATTTGAAAGCTTTATTCAGAATTTCCTTAAAATGTAATATTTTCAGCACTCATTTAAAAAAATCTGAATGCCTATAATTATAGTAAGTGAAAAATTCCTTGTCCAAATACAGTCATCTAAATTTCTCTTTCTCTTTGACACTGAAAGCACTTGGCACTGCATTAAGAAGTTATTTCAGCACTCTACTACATGCTATAAAAATTAGTATATTTATCTTTTGTGTTTCTTATATTATTTTATCACATAGCCCCTGAAAACAGTTCACATCTTTGTTTTGTTTCCCTCTTTTGCAAATTATTCCAGAATAATAAATATGTGTAAATGTTAAATGAGTGACTTCAAATAAAAATCAATGCATGTAATATGGGCACGTTAATAACTTGTGGCTGTCCCAAGTGTTTATCTTACTGTTTTTTAGCTTATACTTAAATGCATTGATAAAAACTAATCAACTTTTCAGAGTAGTTTTCTGTGCTCCTTCTTGAGGTTATACACGCACGTGAAGTAGATGAACTATGTTCCCTACTATCTGTAGCGCGGGCAATAATAATGTGTAATACAGATGTGAAGTTTTCATACATATTTTATGATTTCTCTTCAATAACTTTCTTCCACACTACATTCCCTGAGGGGCCAGAATCGGGTTCCCTATCCAGCAGTTCCTACCTTAGAAGGGAGAGTTCATGCTGATTTTGATAACTGCTAGATCAGAAAGTGAATCTGCCTTTCTCACAGCGGGAGATTTTGTCTGTGACCAAAGGCTTCCCACTGATGTACGTGTAGAAGTCTCATTAACACGGTGAAAGTTATGCGTGGACTTTACCAAGGGTAGGTTCCCTTTAGTGTTGAAAGATGAACATTCCTAAAATAAACTCTTTTTACATCTAAATTGCAACTTGCAGGAGGTCTCACTCCTGAGCTGTACAAAAATAAAGAGGAAAACTCTCATGTGGATAATGAGTATATGCAGAATTCTTTAGTGGATAATCACAGACACTGGCTAAAGCAAGATGCATCTGTGCATGCATAATAACAATCTCAAACGCTGTGCTGCTTGGAGCACGGTTTGTTGCTGTGTGCAAAAGAAATTAATCTAGGGATGAAAAGTTATTTCGGCACTGGCTCAACAAACTATAAAATAAACTTAATGTAATTACATTTCATATGAATTTAAGCATGTAGCATAATCATTGAATTCGAAAAGAGATGATTCTGAGAGAATATGAAATACCCATAGTGATAATTATTTAATAATGTCTGAGGAAAATATCTACTTAAAATCCTGGATATACCTCAAAAGCAATAGGCAATGAAATTGTTCACATTTATGATAGGTAGGAATTGAAAATTAGTCTTTGATAAAAAAAATTCTAAAGTGGATTGACCAAAATTGATTTTAGGGGAGAAAAATCTGACTTGTAGATATTTTCCCTGGGAGATGATACTTTCTCATAGAACGATCAGTGCTCTCCTTCTCTTTCCCATGTTTTACTCTCCTACATCCGTGATCTTGCTTTCCTGCATTTCTTTTTTTCCCTTTATATTTGATCTTTTCTATTCACCCTTATCTTTTAAAAAATCCCAGTCATGTTTCTTCTCTTTTCTTACATCCTCTCCCATGTTATTTTAGCTAAAAATTTGTACATCTCAAAGAAAATTGAAGAAAGCTAATGCTACATACAGCCTCCACCATCGTCTTAAACATTTTTATGAATTATTTTTCAAAGAACTAATTAGAAAATAAACATTAGAACTTTGCAAAATTGACCACACATTGTCATACAATGCACAACAACAGAGTTGGGAAAAGTCATTATGCTGTTTAAACAACATGGAATCAAATAGAGCTGAGGGCAAACACTGTCTAATTTTTTCTATATTAGTTTATAATTTATAATAAAATTAATGTTGAATTTAGGCTCTAATACACTCTATAATCTGCTCTTTTATTGTTAACATTCTTTAAAAATTTTTTGCTTTTTAAATAAGAAAACATAGCCATGAACTCCTATAATTTCTTCTATAAGAAATATTCTGCCAAGATCTAAGGAAGCACTGGGAAAACAAAGTTCCACTTCATAGTAGTACATGACTAATTAATCACTATTGAGTTGTATAATAAAAATCATACTATTTATGACTCATTACCATAAGTAGAAGAAAGTTTATTTTAAAAGACTAATTTGAATTACTGAGCTAACATATAAATATCTTCTTCCAAAGAAATCAATCTTAAACCTAGTTGCATTGTTGGGCCACTCGGGAAGCTTTTACAACACAGGATTTGTCCATGTTGCAAAAATCACTGATAATAAAGTTTGGGTGTCAGTAAATTTTCCAAACTGTGTACATAATGTATTTAAAATGTGTCTTGAGTTCAGAAACTCCGCTACACATGATTGAGTTAAATTTATAGCTAAAATCTTCAAAAAAGGGTAGAGCCATATAATTTGTTTTTCAACATTCAGGTTGCAAGACATGATTATTCAATGTTGATATGAAGCAAACTTGATCTCCAAATTCTTGTAAAATGCCAAGTGCAGAAGCAATACAGCACTGAGTTTAGGCCCGACCACCACTAGTACCTGAACAACTCATCTGTCATCATTCTCCTCTTTTAATTATCTGAGTCCCCAGAAATGTACTTATTATATGCTTTAAATAAAGGTTCTCTCCATATTCACATTAGACTTAATAATTCTTTTGGTTTTTTACTATCAGTTATATCTGTTGTTAAGTCCTGTGCTGTTGAGAAAGATTCTCCTTGCTACCTGGAAAAGAAGGCCATCAAGAGACCGGGACAATATGGTACTAGGATGCTTTAAACCATGTTCCACATAAGATTACCACAGTTTCTTTGAAGCTGTTGAATTTATGATTAATTCTTCAACCAGTGTGTTTCTCTTGCTACAGCCTGAATTCTACTACTGCTCAAAAGTGCTGGTAGCACAGTTAAACGCCTACTTATATATTTATTAGGCTTTTTCTGAGAAATTGTGTCAGTTTAGTTCCACTTATTACATAAATATTAATTTAAAAGCTAATATATATCAGATTCCTGGGTACACAGCTACTGTTTCTGCAATTATTAATACCCCTAGGAGAACACTGGCTTTCTCTTGATATCATGGAAATAATATTAAAATTTTACTACTGTTTCCTGAGACCTCTCATCATAGGAGAAAAAATTTCTATTTCCACTTTGTGACACAATCTATTATCTTGCTACAATATCACTATTGCTTTTCAATTGCAATCTTCTCAGTTATATGGTTTCAAAATGTTTTGCGCTGTTCTTTCTACCAGTTCATTTTGTTTTCTACTGAGTTTGAGAAGTGTGTGTATGTGTGGGGGCTGTGAAATGGGTAAGAAACTTCTGTTCTAAATCATATGTACATTTTTTCTGCTAAATATCTTTTATTTTCTATGTATCCTTTTAAAGCATTTCTCGTAGAAAAAATTTTTCTCACAATCTTGTTAACTTCCTCAGTTCACATTTTTTTCATAAGATGCCTCAATTCCCCAATGAAATAGACTCTTGTAGAAGTTTTATAGATCCTAGAGGATGCTGGATATCATACTCACTATAATTTACACAATTATTCAACTTACTACTTTTTCCCTACTTGCACTTTTGAATTTTAATATTATTCATAAATTTCTAAAAATATGTTTGTTTATATAATGAACTACTTAAAATTGTTATATATCTGATTTCCAAATAACTTATATTTCATATATTTTTGTGAGGCAGTATTCTCCAGTTTTTCAGTGAAGCATAACTACACCTGCTGATGCAACTCACAGAATGTGCGGGGAACAATGTCTCTTAGATTTACGTGTTACAAATGACATGCTGCAAAAGAAATAACTTATTAGTGTGTCCTATCCAGCTTTTTAGAAGGATCATTCATAGTCATTCCTGTACTGTTAATGTTATCAAGTTGGATTATACATTATGGATAGAATTTTTATATTTCTACTACTAGGATCTTTAAAAATAGGAAACATAGCTTTATTGTGAAACTTAAGAATTGCACTATATAACCAAAAAAGGCAACAGGAGGCCACTAGCTTCTCCATTGACACAGCCTTTCATTTTCTCCAAAGTCTTGCTGATCATGGGAGTGCATCATATATTTTTTTTTTTATTTTAAAAGTAAAAGAACAAAAACATATTAAGAAACAGACACAAAGTAGCATAAGAATAGTACAATCAAAACTGAGTTACAGACAAGGTGACAGGGAATCAACAATGGTTGTTGCATTACATACTGATAAATTCGAAGTGTATATTTAGGAACATAGAAATAGACATGCAAAATTGATGAAACAATTAATCATCAACTATTCCTTACAGTAAAGTAACCTAACTCAGTAGTACAACTATGTTAGATATGCTGCATATACATACATACTTACTTACATTATTTTTTTTATACATTTTTTCTTTTTTTTTAAGTGTGAAAGAAAAAGAGCTACATCAACAACAGAAAACAAGAAAAAAAACACGGAAAGCATTAACAAAGAGACACAAAGTAGCACAACAACAGTATAATCAGAATTGAATTATAGACAAAGCACAAGAAAATAAAAAATAGTTGTTGCATTGCATATTGATATCTTCAAAGTATATGCTCAGGAGAACACATATAGACATACAAGATTGATCAAACAACCAGTCATCAACTGTTCCTTAGCATTTAGTGACACAATACAATAGTAGAATCATGTTAGCCATCCTGCACATATGTATGTACTTACATACATACATACATTTTTGCCTCTTTCTTTTCTCCTTTCCCTCGTCCCATCTGGTCTTTGCTTTTGAACAGATTTCCTTCATTTCTCTTAGTTTATATTCCCACCCTCATGTTCTTATACCAGTGACACAATACGTTGCCTGCACATGTACCTCTGATTTATTTCACTTATGAGTATGGTGTCCAATTGTGACCATTTGCCTACAAAGGCCCCAAATCTGTCCCTCTTTATAGCTGAATAATATTCCATTATATAAAAATGCCACAGTTTTTAATCCAGTCTTCTGTGGATGGACACTTGGGTTGCTTCCACAATTTAGCTATTACAAATTGTGCTGCTATAAACATGGGTGCACATATTTCCGAGCTATATGATGTTTTTAGATCTTCTGGGAAAATACCCAGAAGGGGAATAGCTGGTTTGAATCGAACCTCTAGACCTAGTTTGCTGAGAAATCTCCAAACAGCTCTCCACAGTGGTTGCACCAGTCTGCATTACCACCAGCAGTGTAATCGAGTACCTGTTTCTCCACAGCCTCACCAGCATTTGTTATTGAATGATTTTTTCATACTGGCCAGTCTTACTGGGGTGAGATGAAATCTCAATGTTGTTTTTCTTTGCATTTCTCAAATGACTAAGGATGTGGAACATTTTCTCATATATTTATTTGCCATTTGTATTTTTTATCTGAGAAGTGTGTATTCATCTCAGATGCCCATTTCTGGATTGGGTCTTTGAATTTGGACAGGTACACGTTTTCTAATTCTTTGTATGTTCTAGATAGAAGACCTTTGTCTGAGGGACAGCCAGCTAGGATTTTTTTCCCAATTTCTGGGATTTCTTTTTATTTTGCTGGTGATTTCTTAGATGTTCAAAAACTTTTCAGTAGGATGAGGTCCCAATTATTGATTCTTTGAAGTGTTTCCCTTGCAGTTTGATTTCTGTTCATGAACTCTCTGCCTACTCCTATGTCTTCAAGATTTTTACCTACTTTCTCTTCCAATAGGTTTAGAGTTTCTGTTTTAATGTTGAGGCCTGTGATCCATTTTGACCTGAGTTTGGTGCATGGTGATAGACTTGGGTCTATTTTCAGTTTTCGGAAAGAGGCAAGCTAGTTTTTCCAGCACCATTTATTAAATAGGCCATCTTTTCTGAAGTGAGTTTGGTTGACCCCTTTGTCAAATATTAGGTAGCTGAGTGGGTTTTTCGTTATGGTTGCATCTTCCAGTCTTTTCCATTGATCCTCAGGTCTGTTTTTTAGCCAGTATGAGATTAATTTTGTTACAGTAGCTTCGTAGTATAATTTCAGGTCAGGGATAGTGATTCCACCTGACTTCTCTTTGTTGCCCAGGATTGCTTTTGCTATTCTGGTTGTCTTCTGGTTCCAGATGAATTTAAGGCATATTTTCTGTAGATCTGTGAGGTATGCTAATGGTAGTTTAATGGGAATTGCATTGAATCTGTAAAACAGTTTTGGTAATATGGCCATTTTCACAATGTTAGTTCTTCCTAACCATGAACAAGGTATATTTTTCCATTTATTGAAACCCTCTTCGATCACTTTTTTCAGAGTACTGTAGTTTTCACTGAATAAATCTTTCATATTGTTTGTTAGATTGATTCCTACGTATTTCCATTTCTTGATTTCTATTGTAAAAGCTTTGGTTTCCTCAATTTCTCTCTCAGTCTGTTTGTTGTTCATGTACAGGAATGCTATTGAATTTTGGGTGTTGACTTCGTATCCAGCTATGCTGCTGAATTTGTCAACTAATTCCAGCAGTTTTCTTGTGGAGTTTTTGTGGTCCTCCATGTATAGTATCATGTCACCTGCAAATAGTGATAGTTTAACTTCTTAATTTCCTATGCTTATTCCTTTTATTTCTCTCTCTTGTCCAATTGCTCTGGCTAATACTTCCAGAACTATGTTGAATAAGAGTGGTGAAAATGGACATCCTTGTCTTGTTCCTGACTTTAAAGTGAAAGTTTTCAGTTTTTGTCCATTTAGTATGATGTTGGCTGTTGGTTTGTCGTAGATGGCTTTGATCAGATTGAGGTAGAGACCATCTATTCCTATTTTTTCTAAGGTTTTTAACATCAATGTGTGTTGGACTTTATCGAAAGCCTTTTCTGCATCTATTGAGATGATCATGTAGTTTTTGTCTTTCAATGTATTAATAAGATGTGTTACATTAATTGATTTGGTAATATTGAACCATCGCTGCATTCCTGGAATGAATCCTACCTGGTCGTGGTGTGTAATTTTCCTTATCATTCATGATAATCTATTTGCTAGTATTTTGTTGAGTATCTTTGCATATATGTTCATTAGAGAGATTGGCCTATAGTTCTCTTTCTTGGTTGGGTGTCTCTCTGGTTTTGGTATCAGTATAATACTTGCCTCCAGAAATGTGTTAGGGAGAGTTGCTTCCTTTTTGATTTTGTTGAAGAGTTTGAGGAGTGTTGGCATTAAATCTTCTCTGAATGTTTTATAGAATTCTGCTGTGAATCCATCAGGGCCTGGGCTTTTCTTTCTTGGTAAATTTTTAATGACGTTTTCAATCTCATTAATTTATGTTGGGTTGTTCAGGATTTTTACATCTTCCTGATTCAATTTTAGTAATTTGTACCTTTGTAGAAATCTGTCCATTTCTTCTGAATTTTCTATCCTAAGGGAGTAGAGATTTTCAAAGTAGGTATTAATGATCTTTTGGATTTCTGTGGGATCTGTAGTGATTTCATCCTTTTCATTCCTTATTGCATGAATTTGAGCTCTTTCCCTTCTTTTTTTGATAAGGTTGGCTAGGGGTTTATCAATTTTATTTATTCTTTCGAAGAACCAGCTCTTTGATTCACTTATTTTTTGTAGAGTTTTCTTCATCTCAGTTGCATTAATTTGTGCCCTGAGTTTTATAATCTCCTCCCTTTTTTGGGCTTTTGGTTTAGCTTGTTGCTCTTTTTCTAAGAGTTTGAGGTGTAGCATCAGGCTTTATTTTCTCTCATTCTGTTTTCTTTGTATATGAGTTCATTGCTATAAATTTCCCTCTGAGGACTGTTTCATTGCATCCCTTAGATTCTGGTAGGTTGTATTTCCATTTTCGTTTGTTTGTATGTATTTTTTAATTTCTTCTTTAACTTCTTGTGTGATCCATTGGTTATTCAGGAGGTTGTTGTCTAATTGCCAAGCATTTATGTGGTTTTTGGAGTTCTCTTTGTCATTAATTTCCAGTTTCATTGCACTGTGGTCAGATAATATGCATGGGATAACTTCAATTCTTTTGCATTTAGGTAGATATGCTTTGTGGGCTAGAATGTGGTCAATTTTAGAGAAAGACCCATGTGCATTTGAGAAAAATGTGCATTCTGATGTTGTGGGGTGGAACACTCTGTATACATCTACTAAGTCCATTTGTTCACACTTTTGGTTCAGGTCTGTTATTTCTTTGCTGAATTTCTGTCCAGTTAACCTTTCTCTTTGCGTCAGAGGGGTGTTTAGGTCCCCTATTACAATTTTTCACGTCTGTTAAGATTTGACTTATAAAGTTTGTTGCTCCATTGTTTGGTGCATAAATGTTCAGGATTGTTACCTCTTCCTCTTGCAGCTTTCCCCTAGCTAGTATGTAATGGCCTTCTTTATCTCGTTTGATTATTTTTGGTTTGAAGTTTACATTGTCTGCAAACATAATAGCTACCCCTGCCTTTTTCTGGGGACCTGTTGCATGGAGAATTGTTTTCCATCCTTTAACTTTCAGCCTGTGGATTTCCTTTTGAGTAAAATGTGTTTCCTGTATAGAACATATTGTTGGATTGTGTTCCTTAATCCACTCTGCGAATCTTTTCCTTTTGACTGGTGAATCGAGGCCATTTACAGTAATGGTTATAATGATTATATGTTGGCTTATTGTAGTCATGTTATTTACTTGTTTTTGTTTTCCTTCTTTCGCTGTCTTTTTACGTACTTTTTCTGTTTGAGGGTTTATTTCTATTATTTTACTTGAGATTGTGGTCACTTTTTTCTCTGTCTAGAATATATTTTAGTGCTTTCTGCAATGCTGGTTTGGCACTCATGAAGTTCTAGAATTGTTTTTTGTCATGGAAATATTTTATTTCTCCATTGAATTTGAAGGATGGTTTTGCAGGATACATCAGTCTGCGTTGGAAATTGTTTTGTCTCAGAATCTGTAATACCTCACTCCAAGCTCTTCTTGATTTCATGGTTTCCGTTGAGAAGTCTACTGTAATTGTGATGGGCTTTCTTTTATAGGTGATCTGTTTCTTTTCTCTAACAACTTTTAATATTGTGTTCTTTTGCTGGATGTCTGGGGTCTTGACTATTATATGTCTGTGTGTGATTTTCTTTGGGTTATGGCTCGTTGGGGTTCTATATGCCTCGATTAACTGTACTTCCGTATCTTTTACCATGTTTGGGAAATTTTCTACTATTATTTCAGCAAATATTCTTTTTATATCATTTGTGTTGTCTCCTGCTGTTTCACTAACTCCTATAACTCGAGTATTATTTCTTTTTGCCTCATCTTGCAGCTGTTGGATTGATTTTTCTTTTATCTTTGATGACTTTATGAGATCCTTCCTTTCATGCTCATTACCTGCCATGCTGTCTTCAAGATCTGAAATTCTATCTTCAGCTTCATTTAAGCGGCTTTGCCAGCTTTCAGTGGAAGTTTTCAATTCCTGGTAATCTCGTTGGATTGTTTCATTCGTGGTCATTCATTCCTCAATTGCTCTTGTAATGTTTCCATTTGTTTCCTATTTTCTTCAATTCTTTTATCTATTTCTTCACTGTGTGTGTGGAACATTTCTTCGATCATGGTTTTCAGTTCATTTTTTGTCTGAGAGAATATTTCTACTTTAATCTCTTTTGTGGCCTGATGGAGTTGTTTCTTTACTTCAGATGTGATCGTTTCTGAGATTGCAAGTGTGTGACTAATTTCTGCTTTAATCTGTTCTATGGCCTGATATAGTTGTTTCGTTACTTCGGACGTAATTGTTTCATAAATTGCAGGTATGTGGCTTATTTCTGCTTTAGTCTCTTCTATGCCCTGTTGGAGATGTTTCTTTATTTCGAATGTAATCGTTTCAGAACTTGCGGGTATGTGGCTTCCTGGTTCCCCTATATCCTCGCATCCAGTAGTTGTTCTGGGTGGGGATGAGTTCTGAGACTGCATTTTGTTCTTCTTTCTTCCCATTTTTGGATGTCAGATTCAAACTTTTGAGCTATAAGTTGCTGAGGCAGTTCACCAGGGAAGGGTCTGTTGCAAAGGCTGCTCCAGTGGCTCCTTCTCTTTGGGGAAGTGTCCCTTAATCTTTCTGCTAAAAGTTCCGCTCAAAAGGCTGCTGAGATGCTGCTTTGTGGGCTGAGCTACTCTCTACCCAGGGACCTGGCCTGGTGTGTAAACAGCTTCCCCACCCGCCCAGGGGTCCCTGCAGGCGTGGGGACTGAGCTGTTCCTCCACTCAGTGATCCAGTCAGTCGCGGTGCGCAATCAGCTCACCCGTCTCAGAATCCGTGCAGGCAGGAAGGTGCCAAAGTGCTAATATTTTGTGCTTCACCTGCGATCTGCCACTCCCCCGCACTTCTCAGTCTCCTCAGCACTCTTGCAGGGGTCTCCGATTGCAGCCGCCGCAGTGCCCATGGGCTGCAGGCCAAGGAGGGCGCTGGCAGCGGGGACAGGGACCAGAGTGGGACTCCAGTCCACAGCCCAGATTAGTGCAGCCTGCCCGAGGTGCGCAGGCTCCGAGTCCGTCCCACGCTGCAGCCGCCAAAACGCCAATTTCTGGACGCAGTCGCCGGCAAGCCGCACAGGGTCGGGAGGCAGCAGGGTCTGGCCCGCCGTGGGTGTCCTTGGGGCACACGGACCCGGTCCAGCTGCGGCCCACGCGCGCTGCGCCGAGCGCCTCAGGCGCCTCAGGAGCCCCGCGCTACAGGCCCGCCCGCGCCTTGCTGTGGCAAGTTGGGCCATCACGCCACAGCCCAGGCAGCGCAGAGCAACACGTTCAGTTTGAACTTCACAGCCATGGTCCCAGCACTCGCGCGTGCCAAGCCTGTCTTGTGCTGGAGCTTTCTATCAGGGAGGATCTTTGTTTTGCTGCTCAACTGGTCTCCATCTCCCTGGAAGTTCCTGCATCACGTATTCTTAACAGCATGAAATAATCAACAATCCTGCACTAGGGAAAGATCAAGTTCAGTAGGCAGGAAAATGTTCTGATAGATTTAAAAATATAGTTGTGAAATTTGAGCCTATAAGTCCCTTTTTTTGTTCTTATACAAAGTCATTGTTAAAAGATACAATAGTATGGATAACCAAATACCTAAAAAAATCTCCTATATAAAATCCTGGGTGAGCTTTATTATGTATGTATTTCCTAAGTTTAAAGTTAGAGAAAAATTCATATTAAGGAAGAGCAAGGATTTTAAGTGTCCATTTCCCTTTTTCTCATATCTAGATTTCTTAAAAATTGGATTTTAAAAAAAGGGAATTTTGTCATTTGTGACAACTTGAGAACCTTAAAGGGCATTTATGATACATACGTCACAAGTAGAAAGAGCAACAGCACAAGGTCTCACTCATACAGAATCTAAAGCTCTCAAACTCTTGGAAGCAGAGTAGAAACCTGGCAGATAGGGGCTCAAGTATATACAATTGGTATTTGTCAAGTAAATATTGACAAATAAAAATCTGGTGAAATAATATAAATATTATTTTATTCTTTACAATTTAAGTGCATTTTGGATGTAATAAAGAAAATAATAAAAAAATAAAATGTTACAGAATTTCAAAACAAGATGATAGGGAATTAACAATGGTTATTATATTGCATATTGCTATCTTCAAAGTAGTTGCTTAGATTGTAAGAGATAGGCTTGAAAAACTGATGAAACATTGGTTGTCTCTATTAGTAATAGGTAAACTTCTACAGAAATGGTTTTAAGTAAATCACTTTTTTCCATGTCCAGAACACTCTGCAAGTTGATAGCTCCTGGATAGCAATCCATTTGTTCTCTCTAAAACTTGGGCTGGCCTGTAAATAACACGTGCCAATAGACTTTTTAAAAAATGATAATATGTCTCTATGAGGTCTTGTGAGCTTTTGCAGACCCTCCCCCTTCCACTATGCATTATTGTAAATGTTTTCTGGCAGTTGCATAAGTCCTTTGCAAACAAGTGTCAATTTAGATAAGCCAGGAAAAGTATATTTACTAGGAGCAGATCAGAAAGAAGTTAAAAACAAGCTTCCACTGTACATTGGTTCTCCAAAGCCCAGGAACGATTTGGAGGTCACACAAAGTCTTGTCTTCATGTGCTCAGGGAAGCACTATAGCTGAGGGACTCAGAAAGCACAGAACTATAGATTACGCCCTGAAAGACACTTGGCAGGCTGAGCTCAAATATTACACAGTACCAAGTTCAGAGAGGAAGATGAATATACACTAGGTTGGTCCAGACATTTTCTTAGGTGAGAATATTGCATTCACGGTATATTCTCAAATCACCAGTGACTAAAGTCTTGAAGAAATCTGAACCCACCATTCTAGGCAGACCAGAGGCCTTCTAAACTTTCACCCAACCCAGCACAGACTCCTATCCTTACTCAGCACTGCTATTTATCACTAACAGGTCCAACTATTTAAATGCAGGATGACCAAAAACTGCATATTTTTATTAAGTTTTATAAGGTACAGTGAGCCTTTGACTTATGAACTCAATTCGTTTGTGAGGCCTGGTTATAACTCAAGTTAGTAGTAAGTCAAAAGTATTTTTCCCATAAGAAATAATGGAGATACTCATACTGAATCTCCCAAAGCATGCCTTAACTAAACTTTTCATAATAAAATGTTTGTATAATGCATGCAATTTATCAAAAACACCAATAATTTTCCTAGTGTAGTCATCAAAAAGTTATATGTCTAGTTCACCACAAACAACAATTCCATACTGTACTCACCATTCTAACTGACATCTATGGCTTGCAGGAAGGGAGGATGAAATGGAAGTTGATTCTTGTCTGGCAAGAGAATCCTCTTCCATAAGAACATCAGGAATCTGGTTCTATGGTGTCCTTCCCTTCCTTGAGAAACCCTGGAGCCCACTAGAACCTGCTGCTGGCTCACTACGTCTCAACCTTTACAGAACTAAATCTAATTTAAAATTGTCTGCTTTTGTCCTTTCTTTAACAATTTCTTTATCACTGTTATTTTCTATTGAGATTGCTTTCCTTCCCTTCCCTTTCTTCCTTAGCTTCTTTTCACTCTTGGGGGCCGTTTTGATGGAGTTTATAGGTGCTGCTGCCCAAATTCACATACACAAACAGGACTATCTGGATTCAGACTGCCACTGACATACATTACAACTGTCCTTAGATTGTGAGTCCTTGTTTACATCTACACAGCGGCCAGCATTTGTGTTGAACACAAGACTTTGGTCATAAATTAAACTGAAAATTCTGGTTGGAACTGAGGTTGTTCATATGTTAGTCCAGCTGGGACTCAAGGATCCACTGTAATATGATGGGAAGCAAAAATGACAATTTAGCAAATTTATTTAATAACTTTTCTGTATATGATATATCTTAAAACACTCAGTGATGCTTGAGATAGTTCATAAACAAGGTACCATCCAAGTGATGCTCAAGATAAGCTGTTAATTACAACCGTGACCTCTTGTGCTTTCTCAAGCCTTGTTCTTAGCAGGTAGCCACAATCCCCTTTTATGGAACTCATGCCAACTATAGGCCTATGAAAGACCCATAGTCAATCGAAAGCATCCAGTGTGATATCAGTGCCAGAACAGACCCTCTCAGGTTTGTTCTGAAATAAACTATAGTGGATTAGGTAGTAGTCCACTTACAACACTCACCTACACTGAATCAGCATTTTGCTTGTTGTGGAAGGCCCAAAGGAGGATTATTTCTAACACTGTAAGAAGAGAACTGGAGGGGAAGATGGTGTGTTGTTTATTCTCCAGGAGAAGTTTATCACACTGGCTTTCTTGATATGAACTTGGCTATTATCATGTGAGGAACGCAGGTCATCGCTGAAACTGAGGATGGGTGCAGTTCCCTTCAGTGGAGCACCAGTCCTTACTTTGAGCATCATTTCCTGGGTCTAACGCAAAGTCCTCAGCCTACTGGCACAGATGCTTCATCCCACTGGTGGACTTTCTGGTTTCCATCACTGACCTTTGGGCCTTCTCAGCACAGACCCTTGCCACAGACTTGCATGAGACATTGTTATGGGCTCTATACCTCCAACTGGACTCATGTAGGACACTACCTTGGGGTCCAGGCCCCCAGCTGGACTTTTTGGGTATCTGGTGTATGGACAGACATCCCACACTCTTTTGGACTTGACTCTTTGGGTGAATACTATGAAATAATCCTATAAATTGTGTCCTGCATCAAATTGTTTCTCTCATAAACCCTGACTGCAGCATAAGCCTATCCTGCTGAGCTCATATTTTTGTCTCTTTTTCCTTCTTCTTTCCTCATGTCATGGTGGCTTGTATGGGACAAAGTTTCCCTATCTCTTCCTTTTGTGATCCTGCCCTTCTCTTTTGCTTTTCTTCTCTGCTGTTTTGTTCTGTCCTGTTTTCTTCCTTTCCTGTATTTCTCTTCTCATTATTTTTGCTTCTCTCTCTTCCCTCCTGCTCCTCCTCCTCTTTCTCACGAGCTCCAGGAGGTCACTTGCCATTTCCCGCTAACCTTTCACTCAGCACCAGATATTTCATTATTTAGCCCAGGCCTGATAAGATTGGCGCCTGCCTTCCCCAAGCACTCAGAAAGTATGACTCCGTCTCAGACCCCTAGGGCTCTCGTCAGGGCCGGGCTTTGTGGTGGACTTCCACAGAAATTGCAGCACAAGCATTCAGCCTATTTTATCAGAAAAATATTCTCTGATGTGCCCAGGCAACATGCACAACCGAATGCCCAGGTCCTTAGTCCTCTTTGGGGACTACCCCAACAAAAGGCTAAGGAATCCTGGTCGCTCAAGGTTTAATCACTCACTATGGATTCCAAACTTCTAAAGTACCAGCAGATAATCCTTTGGGTTGCTTTCTAAATTATAGTTTGCTTCTTGGCTTAAAAGGGAGTAATCAGCTCTCATGTTTTGGCACAGTAACAATCAATGGCCTAAATAAGACATAACTGATTTCCAAATTGTTGACCTGGAAAAGTACCTGCAGAGAAATGGCAAGTGTTCCGAAGTCTCTTATGCCTAAGCATTGTTTGCTCTCTGCTCATGTCTCTCACTCTGTCAAACTTGCTCTGCCTCCCGCACACTCCTGCTCCAGCAAAAGCCTGCACTTCACACACAGGCCCTGTCCCTGACCCAGGCGGTTATTCTTCACCATGCTGCTGTACTCCGCTGTCCCTCTTGAGGCGATACCGCCTCCCAGGTGCAGATGCAGCCCAGGAAGCACGAGAAGCAGCCTGACCTTCCATTCCTCCCTCTCTTCCTTACACTCCCTCCCAACCACTCCTGTAATCCTTCCATTGCTGGCGAAAGCACTTAAAAAACAAATGAAAATTCTAGGCCCAGGAAACAAAATTTTATCAATGAATTTGGATCCAATTTGAGTTGGTATTTTTGTTTAATTGATAAGCTTTAAACGTTTCTTGTGGTCTAAGATTATAATTACAGGGTTAATTTCTTCTCCTGCTGTTTCAGTAGATATAAAATACTTCCTGAAGCCACTTGGAATGTTGGCAGCAAACCACATTTACAATGCAACAACCAGAGATTACAAAAAGCCTAGACAAAAAAGCATATTTTTCAAAAAATGCAAGCTGCAGCAGCAGCCAAATTTGTTAAACAAATATGCCCTAGTTTTAGTTTATGAGGAATCTGCACAGTGATTGCCAAACTGGTGAAATTCTACACTCACTAACACTGGCCAAGGGTTCCTTTTTCAGCACAACCATGCTAGCTTTTGTTATTGGTTGATTTCTTGATAATAGCCACTCTTTCTGAAGTGAAATGGAATACTATTGTTTTAATTTGTATTTCTTGAATGACCAATGATGTTGAACAATTTTTTCATATATTTATTTGCTGTTTGTACTTCATGTGAGAAATGTATATTTATTTCATACACCCATTTTTGGATTGGGTCTTCAAATTTTAAGGGCATGTTTATTTGGAGTTCTTTATATATTCCAGATAGTAGTTGTTTGTCCGAGGAACAGCTGGAAAATGTTTTCCCATTCTGGGGATTGTATCTTTATGCTGTTAGTGATTTCTTTTTCTATGCAAAAGCTTTAAAAAATAAACTAGAAGTACATTTGACCCAGCTTTTCCTTTCTTAATATCTTCCCAAAAGAATTAAAATCATACCACAATTGAATATGCATGTTCATGTTTATAGAAGCACAGTTTGTAACAGCCAAGTCTTGGAAACAGCCCTAGTGCATATCAGCCATTGAATGAATGAAGAAGATGTGGCTTTATATACAATAGAGTACTACTCAGCCATAAGGAAGAATCAACTTGAGATGTTTCCAGGTAACTGGATGCAACAGATGATCATGTGCTAAGGTGAAATACATCAAATACACATGTGTAAATATAACATTATTTCTATGTTATGTGGAACCAAAAATGGAAGTAAGAACCAAAATGTATAGTAGCTCAAAATAGGAAGAAAATATGCAAATAGCGAGGGGAACTAGCAAGGGGAAGGAATGAAAAGAAAAAAAGTAAAAATGAGAAAACAAGGGAAGAGCAGAAACAAAGCTTTTGCAAATCAGGAGGGGGAGAGAGTAGGGAAAAACAAGAATGAAAGTGTGTCATGGACAGGTACAAATCCCCTGTGATGAATGTGAACACTACGTATATCTACATTACACCAACAAACTTATCTTTAAAAGAAAATCACAAATAAGATAAAGAATATTTAAAAAGGTTTAAGCATAGAGGTTTATATTTTCTTATTTTGATGTGAGAAGATGTTGCATGATAAGATTTGCCCTACAATGATACGAGAAAAAAGAAAACAATGAAAGGAAGGTAGTGGTAACAGAAAGTTTCACGCACATCAGAAAGGGTTTGTGGTGGATGCTACTTATAGAAAGTAATATGCTTGCTCTTGTTGGTTTGACTAAGCTCTGTCTGCTCCTTCTAAAAGGTATGATGATAACATACCATTTTTATGCTAAAATGTTTAATTGCTTTGATCTTGTCTTATCTACAAAGATTTATAATTATTATCTGTTAACGTTAACATTGTACAGGAATTCAACTTCTAAGATAACCGTGATTGGTTACAAAAAAAACTACTCCTTGGTTATATTCTATATTTCAAGATACTTAACATCTAGATAAGTTAATAAGATTATACCTACTCTTCCCTCTGCAACACTGATGTAACAGTTATCCTTGGTGTTCAACAACTGATGTTAGGAGAACAAAGTTAGAAAGATTAACTGGGCTAAGATGACAGCCAGTATTTTAGCTCTCTCTGGCCAATACAGCTCACAATATGGTGGGGGTAACAGCATCCTACAAATTTGCTGTGTCCTCCAATCTCTTCAATAAGGTGAATTTTGGACACCAAAGGATAGGAGTCCACCACATTTACAGTGTGCTAAAAAGTAGAGTCAACAGAGAGAATTATCTCTCAGGCTTCTCTAGGAAGCTGCATACATGGTCAAGAAAGGGTGTGACCCATCCTGTCCACTAAATTTTAAAAGCAACCCATATGTCCATCCACTGAGGAACGGATAAAAAAATTGTGGTATTTTTGTGTAATGGAATAGTACTCAGCTATAAAGAAAGATAAACTCAAAGCTTTTACAGGTAAATGGTCACAACTAGAGAACGTACCCATAAGTGAAATAAATCAGACCTGCATGAGTAAGCAACGTATTGTCTTACTAGTATAAAACCTGAAAGAGTGAATAAAAATTAGGAGGTATGACAGACATTGTGAAACAAAAGTAAACTGCTCAAAGTTAAACTACTGGGATGAGGGAAAAGAGGGAAGAAAGAAGGGAAAGTTATGTATGTACATACAGGATAGCTAATGTAGCAGACTACTGACTGCTATCACCTTACTGAAAGGAACAGTTAATGACTAATTATTTGATCAAACTTGCATGTCTGTATTTGTTTTCCTGAGAAATCACTTTGAAGATACTAATGTGTCATATAAAAGCCATTGTTAATTTCCTACCACTTTATCTGTAATTCAGTATTTCTTGTATTGTTCTTATGCTATTTTGTAAAAGGATGTTTGTTTGTTAAATTGTTTTCCTTCTATTTTAATATTAATTAAAAAAATAAAAGTCAGGCTCTTCTGGCCTTACTTAAATAACTGACCTTAGTAGATAGGAAGTGGTTAGTTTAGATTAACATAGCTTTTTTCTTTATAACTGTGTCTTCAACACTCAGAAGAAATGTGTAACATATGAAAAATAAAAGTAATATAAATATAGAAAAGACGTAAAAAGGGGCTTCAATCACTGATCTCTGATGAAAGTTTCTATGTACACCTGAGATGGAGACCACTGTGTAGCAGTTCTGAGAAAGATCTAAAATTGATCAATTGGCTTTCTGTATTGACTAGTGAGTTTGTCCCAGGCCTCCGTTCCTTGTCTGGAGATAGACAGCAGGTGTATGGTGAGTGAACCTCTATGAAACACTGGTCCCAGCTCAGGCTTGTAGTGGACTGTGAGGCCGTGACACCTCAAAGAGCAAGACAAGGCCACAGCTAAGGGTGCCTGGCTTCAACGCCAGTAAACTCGATAGAGACTGCAGCTGCAAGGATTTTACTCCGCTGTAATTTGCCAATCTGAAGATAACACAGTTTTCCTAATTGGCAAAATTGACTAATTGGGAAAGTCTTTGTACTGACCTTCAAGGTCCTGTTCAGTTTTCTGCACTTTTCTCAGTATATCCTTGCTTTGTTTGAAAATCAATTAAACATGGGCTTCCCAGAAAAGTTCTTTGCCTGAAATCCCAGAGAATCTTAAATTCTGCTAAAGGGTTTTGATTCTCCTCGAGTCCAAAAAAAAAAAAAAACAAAAACAAAAAACTTGTCTCTTTTATTTAAGTTTTAGCTGTCCACTCATTCAGGGGATTGAGGACCTGATGAGTCCACAATACGGCTGCAGACAGGTGTAACAGCCAGCTGGTTAACATCATCGTTCCAGTCCCTTAGGAACAATGTCTGGGTGTGGCTTTCTCCCCTACCCTATCTTTCCATTCTGATGATCATGGTTTAACCATGAATTCTTCAGTCTCTTGGTCTGCAACTCTGTAGGAGATGAACATGGAGGTTCAGGCAGTGCAACCAACACACCAGGACCCCTGCAGAGATCATGGGATTTAGGAAAGTCCACCATCGTATCCTGGATTCCTCCATCTATAGTACCTGCCCTCCTCTTTTACTCATCTATTATTGCAACACCTAGTGAGGTTCCAAGATTTCTTACCACAGTTTCATACGTAGTTACTGAAAACCGCCTCAACATGATCTTCCTTCTTTAGTCCAGACAAAATCCCAACAATTGCTGCTCCTAACCAGCAGGAAGTAGCTAAAGAGATGCGATGCCCATTTCTCCTATCTAACCAAAGAGTTTGGAATGAAGGACTCGGATCCCTGCCATCCTAGGCTGACCAGAGTCCACTCTAACCCCCCTCCCACACCAGCACAAACCCATATAATTACTCAGCCCTGCTATTAGTAAGAGTACCTCTCGTGTTTTCCTCAACCTTGTTCTTGGTATGTAGCCACAGCCCCGTTTGCCTGAACTCCCCTTCCCCATGACCATTTGAAAGACCACATAGCCTTTGAGAGAGGCTCTGATCTCATTTCAGTGGCACAGCCATCGCGCTCAAGTTCTAAAATAAACCAGACCTGTTGAGCCCTTTGTTTCTTTGTTTTCCCAACACGGATGAACTAGTGAAGAAATACAAAGAAAATCATGAACCTCCAGGAATCTTTTTCTGGAGGTAGCAAATATATTTCAAAGAAACGTATTGTTTATAAGATTGATTATAAGACTGATATTCTTTAATTTTATACCATGGCACTACACTTCTAATTCTATATAACTATTTAAAATGCCTTCAAGTACAGGCCTGTGATGGTGGGCATCATTATATTACAGTGTAAGTCAAGATGATCTCCACTGCTCTGTTCAGCAGAAAATCTTAATGATCTTGGCAAGCTAGCAGGTAAGGGAAATGTTATCAGAAGCCTCATCCTTTGTAGGGTGGTACTCTAGGTGATGTAATCAGGAATCTACCAGAAAGTTACTCACTTATGAAATATGTTCATCAACTTTTGAGATTCTCTAAGCTAGAAGGTGTTTTATGCTTAGTAATTTTCTTTTCTTTCCAGACTTCTACTTTCAAACACATCTTATGCTGAACATTTTATGTTTTCCATATTAGGAATGATGACCTTTTCTCATATCCCAGATCAGTTATGTGGCACTAAAAGTAATCCCTATCAGTGAATATGACTCAGTGCAATGAGTGGAAAAAAAATACATTCAGAAAACTTTAAAGTTTCTTCCTTAGCAAAATTGGTAAGGTATAACTGATTTCTTAGATAATATAATTTAATTTCAAATTGTAATTAGTTTGAAAAATAATGAATAGAAATGCAGCAATGTACAAAAATATGTCCAAACAGTTTTTAAAAGCTACATTAAGATTGGCTAGTAACAAAAATAAAAGAATTACACAGTGCTTTTTTATTTTTGCACTATAAAGCCTTCATGTTAAATTGTGAAAATATTTACAAGACATTCCATAACAAATATGACATGTCATGAGACATGAAATAATCATTTCTCATAAATATTTTAATAAATATCGTTCCTTTACCTAATAATTTCTCTTTAATGCCCTTTAATTTGCCATTAGAATTGACTGTTTCCTGAATTCTCATAGTATGCAAAGGATGCAATTATCACCTAAGCCAGACACCTTTATTTTTCTTTGATTGTGTCATTGACAAAAGTAGAATAGAGCTAAACCTTCAGAAAACTTTAATAGTTAACCATTTGTAAGAAGTGACACATTTTATATTAGCAAGACACCAGAAAATGTCTGTGTAAGAAATGTCAGAATGAAATATAGCAAAGCTGACTTCATACTGAGAATCTTTATAGCAGAGGGCGTAAGTCTTCTCACATGTGGCCTGTTATCCTAGTGTGAAGATCATAAGGGAAGTAATTGATAAGAGTACATCCAGCTGATTCTCTATTTTATCTTTGTATTTATGAGGAGAAGATAAAAGGCAGTGTTCAATCTAGCAAAATCAGAGTTTATGGCTCCTGTTGGATACTAGTCTTGAACTTGTGCAATACAAGTGGTCTTTCCTAACAAACCAATAAAATGTGAAGATGAACAATTTAATCCTTCTCTAATTAAAATATATTTTCAATGGAATATAAAAGCATCACAATTAGTCTTTTTTTCTTCTTCATCTTTAATGGTATAAAATCATATTCCACATTTAACAAATGGGAAATAAAAGTGAACTTTTGAATTTAATAGAAAAATAAAGACATAGTAATTAAAACAGCCTTGAATAAAGAACAGAAACACTGTAAAAACATCTTCACTAGAAAAACTGTATTTACTTGATTGAGAAACAGTATCATTTAAGACGCATTTATTCAGAAGGCTTTTGGTGTTTGGTAGAATTTTTCATTTTTGTTTTGGCAATGGTAGTGTCCAACTTACTATATATAAATGAAAATAAGGTCTCAGAATACATAGCTATATTTTCCTCCATTACAGCATACTTGGGGATCTGCATAAAAATAACTATTATATGCTTTGTATTCATTTGCTCACTTCCACTAACTTCCATAGTATTCTAAGGTAAGTACATGTGCCATAGTTGACCTCTTTCATATTTTTAATGATATATTCTAAATCATTTATGAATTCTTAAAACCCAAAACACCATGGGCTATTTTAATAGGTATTATTTTCATGATTATTAGTGATTACACAAGCATGTAGGTCATTTAAAATTTTATATTCACTTATTATAGGCAACATTCTGTAGGGAATGCGATCCTCATACTACCTTTGATAGAGTTGACTCTTGAAATGTACATGCACTTAGCCTAAATTACAACTATTGAAATGTGTTGTACAAACAGGCTTTCATATGTCTTTAAAATGCCAACAGTTAATTTCCAATAATAAGAGACTGTATTTAATTTACAATAGGGAATTCAATAAGTTGTTTGTTTGAAGTGATTGATACCTGGATTAATTTTTCTAAAACTCTATGTACTTTTTCTTTTGCTCTGGTAAAATTATACTTGAATAATGTTGAAAACTGAAGTTTATAAAAGCATTATGAATGCAACAGCGACTGTAATACTCAAAGGAAATCTTTCTAGAATATTAACTGTCAAGTATATTTTACTCAGTGCATCATGACAACCTGACAAGGTCAGGAAAACTTACTTTCGAAGTATTTAGTATTGATGACATATGCATCAATAATTGATTTAAAGGAATTTCATGTTTTAGAAAAAAGCTGTAGATTCCTGTTAGGCTAAATATTGTTCAGGTGATTTAAATCCTTGACAGTCAATTGAAACAAACTCCACCCACTTTGATTTCTGTTTGTTCTTTCACATAAACACAGTGATTGGCTAGCAGTGCTATCATCAAGTAAAGACAGGACCTGGATCTCTATGCTTTCTCTTTAGTTTACAATTCAACTTTGCATGTCAGATTATAAAATAAAACAAGATTAAAAACTGTACATATTTCCTTATACATCTATGGCAAATCACAAAGTATATAGTTCACTATGTGATACATAGTATATATTCCTTACATATGAATTCTAAGAGGTATAGCTTTGTATAGAAACAAAAATTAATTCACTATCAATGATTTTATCAAATTGGAAAACAGTTCTGCATCCTCTTATATATTATTTTAGTATCTTATTATATAGTAGTTTATTTCTATGATAATGATGAATTTATATTACTCTAACAAAATGTATAAAAATTAAACGCAATGTTTAAAATCTAAATACTTCTCTAGTGGATTTTCAACTGAAGTATGCTCTTCAATATTATTTGATACTATGCAAATAGTTCTTAATAAAACAATACCTCAGGCATATAAAATCAACCTGAAAATACAAATAAAAATTCAGCATTTCTTATAAGTAGAATACTTTTTATTAGTAATGGGAAAATATTTTGATTTTAAACATGAGGAAAATGTATGACAAATGTCACCCTATATCAAAATTAAAGAAAGATTCTGCATAATTAAACAGGTATTGTTTTTGTTACATTTCCTTCTAATAATAAATATGTGATATCATTTTTGACAATTTTGATCATTAATTGTCAATAGACATAAAATAAGAGTTATGGTAGATATTTTTCTTGGTGGAAATTTAAATTAACCTCAGGGATTTTCTTAGAATAAATGTTACACATCTGAGAGCATTGTTACAGAAGTATTTCTATTTATCTCCTTTGAACTCTGTACAAATGACAAATTAGCAAATCATTGCAGAAATGCAAGCAAAGTAACAAGTTTCAGATTTAAGTTTAGAATGTTTATTGCAAAACTAGATTCGTCCTCACGCTGCCCTTTGCTTTGCCCACACGTTATCTTTTTCCTTTCTTTGCCCACATGTTATCATTGCCAGCCTGAGAAAGCATTTTGGGATTGTAAATGACTAACATGATGGTAGAGTTTTAATTATTTTCCATCCACTGTAGTATCTTGCCAATATATTAGTAATACATCTTTTCATGGATTTTTAAATCACAATTCAGCTAGCTGCAAAGATTGGTAGCATTATTTTATTTCATCTGCATGGTCACTTCTGGAAGAGTGTACTACTTTCTGTGTATGAAGGCACTGAGAGTAAGAAGCCAAGCATTTTGTTAAGTTGCATTATTACAGAAACACAAGCAGAGAGAGAGGAAAAGTTTCTGTCTCCACAGGTTCTTACCTTGCCTCCTTTCTTTCTACCAGCTTTACTTGAGCAGTCAGTCATATTCTTCAGATTCATACATCCAGAGACATCTTTAAAGTGTTACTTCCCCAAACAGGTGGACTTCTAAAAATCTCATAATGTAATTCTAACACTTCTCAGGCTTTTATTGTTTCATTGCATTTTTAATCATATAACAATTTATTTGGGTCATCTAATATACTGCCCACAAGAGTGGTATTTCTATAATTTCTTTTATTTTCATTATGGCACTTTAGCACCTAAGATGTTGCTTGGCACCCCATACATTATTAAGTAAAATAAATTATTGCCTCTCAGCTCCAAGTTTAGTTAACATAGTCTTGCTTTAATGAGTACAAACCCTCATTGCCTCAGGGTGATGTGAAACCTTCTCAGTAGGGGGTACTGGAGGTAAGTGGAGAAGGAAGGTGCTCCACAGTGGTGCTGGGTGGCATGGTAGGAGTGTAACAACACCCTGTATTGCTCTACTTGTGGTCGTGCCTCAGAAACCAAGACCTAATTTCTCACAGGCCTTTCCCTGAAAGATACCATGAACTGCAATTGCCTGGCCTTATAGGTGCTCTGATTCCATGTGTGACTCCTTCAAATCTATCTGTGTCACAGCAGCTCCTTCTGTACAACTTGCGTAGGTACACAGAGGTACCCTTGGGTGTTGTCTATGCTAGGGATGAAGGACTGGTTCTGAACCTGGAGATTCATTGAGTTTCTGTGCTACCCGGTTGGCTGTCATTGCACATTCAAATAATTAGAGCATGAGGGAGAAGTGTTCCTTCTCAGTTTGACTTCATTGGAAGCACTCTCTGTTTTAGCCCTAGATTACCATAGACATTTTTAGAATCTACATAACTAATACTTTATATTAAATTTCTCCTATTTAAGGCCCTTCTAAAATTACTATTTCTTGTGAACAAAGATGGACATAAACTCAAGAAATATTTGTAGATGAATGAATGACGATACAGTTCATCTTAGTTTAATTACCTTAGTATATCTGTAGAGTTTTCCTTTATTTCTAAGCATGTTAAATATAGGTCAGCAGATACACCAACATTTAATTAAAATTTAGTCAAATGTTATAACCATTTCTGCATTTAGGGCATTTTAAAATGTTTTATCTAGAATAAATGTATACTTTATTATAGTTTATGTCTAGCTGCCCCCCCCCCACACAAAGTCCCCTGCAGTCATGGGACAGGCTTTTCAGAGGTGGCTGAATCTAGAGTTTATACTTCATTCATGGTTTAATGCTAGGATTAATGGTGTGAGTGCTATACTTTCATAATGGAAGGTGGCCTACATACAATACAAAGAACAGAAAGAGGCTTTTCCTTATTCTCTCTCCCTTGTTGCTTTTGCTGTCTTCTGCCTTCACGAACTGTTGTTCTCTGCCACGTGCCACCCTGCTTAGAGCCAGCTGATTATGGACTGAAACCCCTAGAAACTGTGACCTGCATAAACTTTTCCCCCTTTATCTTTGGGTGTTGAGTACTTTGACTCAGAAAGGAGAAACAAAACCAAAATAAAATAGAATTTGGTACCGGAAGTGGGGCCATTGCTGTGACTTTACCTGACCATGTGGTTTAGGAGCCTTTGGGAATGGCTTGTGGGAAGAGTTTGTAAAAGTTCAGAGATGTCAGCTAAAAAGGTAGCACTGCAACAATTTAGGCTGTATTGTATGGTGATTCTGGTCAAAGGTAAGAAGACCAGAAAGCCAGTAAAGACCAGGCTCAGGAGGTTACTGCTGGGAAGAAGGACCATATTAGCTTCTAGACTCCAGATGATGTGTTATACCTTGGCAGAAAGTTTGTGTGCATTTTGCTTCTTTCCAAAGACCTTTCCTGAGAGTAAGATTAAGAACAATAGATTTATTGATCTTGAAGAACAAATTTCAAGGTGGTTTAATGTGAGGTGGTTGTATGGCTATTATTGGGAACTTTAAAGCCAGATTTTTGTTAAGAATCAAGAGCAAAGAGCCCAGAAGAATGATTTAAAATAGTTTGAGCTTGTCCAGAAAGGAAACTCCAGTAAAGCTGCAAACTGCAAAGATAGAGCGGAGGAGATATTGATTTCTGAGAAAAAAAGAGACTATAAAAATGGCCTAAGGGTATCACAAGAAGCAGCAAGACTCCACTCTTTGCAACCTTAGAGTTGCAAAGGTGAAAACTTTGCTTTGAGAAAAGAGTCCTAAAGAACCATGTTCCAGAATGCAGCAGTGTAATAGTTGATACACTGTATCAACTTGGGGAGTCTAGAGGTTTGGCTAAGTGACTCAGCAATTCTGCATCTTGGAGTAAAAAGGACACACCCTTACCCTTCTGGGATGCTGTTTATTGTGTTAATTTGAAAAGTTCAGAAGGTTAACTATGTGATTCAGAAGGGAGCTAGGGTGCTTACTTTGTACACATCCTGAGCCTGTGGAAGAGGAGGGCATGGAGACTGTGTGAGAGCTACACACCCTCTGGGTGTGGGTAGGTGGTTTACAATGTAAGGGAGGTAGAAAGAGGCTGCTTGCCCGCCATTCATCCCTGTTTGCTGGTTGTTTTTGCTGAATTCTGCTGCCATGAATGTTTGCCCTCTGCCATTAGCCAGCCTGCCTCAGAAACAACCAAGTATGGACTGAAACCTCCACAAACTGTAAGCTAAATAAACTTTTCCTGCCTTCATTTTGTTCATTGGGTATTTTGTATCAGCAATGAAAGAAAAGTAACCAAGACAAGCAGTATAGGGAAGTTGTTCCTAGGGATTTGGGTCATAGACACTCAACTCCTACAGCCAAGAGAGAGAGAAGCCTGTATACACTCCAGGTGGCATAAGATGACAGCATCCACGTTGTGCTGGTTTTAGGTTCATGTGGAATCTAAGAGTTGTGATTTAAGAAGATTTCTACCCAGGTTTTAAAAGAAGGTCTCGGAAACCAAGTAGTGTGCCTTTGAGAGGGCAGTGTCTAAAGCTGGGACTGTGAAGCTGAAGTTGCAGTGAAGACTTCAGAGGTTTGGAGAAGCCAGGAAAGTGGGTTATCTGAGGAAAGCTGGGAGGAGGTAGCAAAGCATGCCCAAGAGAGGAGCAGTGGGGTCTACACCCACCCAAAGTACCACAGGGTTAAAATCACCAAGCCCTGTGAAGTTCTTGCCAGGGATAGGTTCAGATAGTGTAAATATAACTACAGGACTTAAACATGTGCCCTGCTGGATTTTGGACGTGCTTTGGTCCCTTCCTTTGTATACCACTGTTTGTAACTTTTAGAATGGGAATGTCTACTTTGTGCCATTGAATATTGGAAGTGTTTAACTATCTTTTCATTGGTTCAAGGGCTTGCATCTAGGTGCTTGACTTAAATCTCAGTGGAAACTTAAGACGGACTTTTTGGCAATACTGAAATGATTAGGACTTTGACAACTCCTAGGAAAGACTTAATATCTTTTACTTAAATGAACATGCATGTGTTTTGGGGGCCCAGGGACAGAATGCTACGGTTTGTGTTTAGATTTACCCCCAAAGCCTCATGTAGTCATGGGGGTGGGATTTGCAGAGGTTCTGAATCTAAAGTTTGTGATTGATTCTTGGTCGAATGTTGGCATTAAAGCTGTGAGTGTTGCACCTGCCTGAGGATGGTCAGCCTGCATACAGTGCAGGGGACAGCCAATGGCTGTGTGCTCTCTCTTTTGTTACTTTTGCTTTTGCAGTTGCCATGCACTGTTGCTCTCTAACATGAGCCACCCTGATTGAAGCCAGCTGGGTGGGGACTGAAACCCCCACAAACTGCGGCGTAAATAAAGCTTCCCCCTTTTAACTTTGAGTGTGAAGCATTTTGTCTCAGCAATGAGAGGAATATAACTAAGACAACTTTCTACAAGTAAATAATAAAAATAAAAGGAAGAAAGTTGAGCAGAATTTTTGGCAAAATATTTGTATGAAATTAACTTAGTTTTCAATATATGGCGATGTTCTACATAAATGACAGTCAAAGGCAGATAGTATATACAATAGTAGTATGAAACAGGTATGACAGGGCTGAAAATACCTTGTAAAATCATAGATATCATAACTTCATTAATGCAGAGTAATGCATGAGTCAAGATTTTGCTACGATCCTCTTATAAGAAAATCTTAGTGTTATGCCTATTGTATGAACTCATAGCAGATACAATTAAGTATAATGTATATTACCTGATGATGATAATAAATGACATTTTGCCACTTTGTGTGTATATTATAATTGTATCATTATTTTGCATGCTCGTAGTAAATACCAGTTTGTATATGACATGTATACTATTTCAAATAATTTCCACCATTTCTATGATCTGGGTTTTTTGATATAGGGTGTATCAGTAGTTTTAGATGTAGGAAAATTAGTCATAGTTTTATTCAATGTTACATGAAGCACAAATAATATGTGGCAGAGATTTATTAAAGCAAATTTCTTATTTCTTCTAAAGCTTCTACTTATACTAATATGTATATATTTTGTTGGTAAAAAATCTAGGAGTTGATGACAGCTATTGGTTTAAGTTATATCTTCAGATTTATTCTTTACTAAACTTGCTAACATTTTGCGAACCTGTTTCCTCCTGTGTAACACGAGAGTGTTAGTAATATTCTTATAAGAGAGATTTTACTTTTTCCACAAAATATTTGCTAGAGAGATAAGAAACCTAATACAGACAATCTCTAGAGACATAGCAAACTGTCTAAAAATTAAATAGTTATTGCTTAATTATATATTACTATTTCCCATTGGTAATTTAACAAACAAATATTTCTTTGTTATTTTTGGTACTAGACATTAAAACCAGAATCTTTTCTCTGAATTACACCCCTGAATCCTGTTTTGTTTAATTTTTTTTCAGTGTAATACACTTTAATGCACTCTTTTGTGTCAGGCATTCAAAGCGGCGATAATTCAATGCAGAGTGCAGACACTATTTGGATATTTATTCAAACAAACCAATATTTTGGAAAGAACTTGGAAAACCCAATACAGGATAAAAATTATATAAAAATATTGCTAAATTTGTAGATTATGATAATGCTATAGTTATATTTTTTATTTTAAGAATAAAGAATGAAAACATATTAACAAACAGACATCCACTTACAAAACAGCATAAGAACAAGGTAAACAATACAGAGTTACAGACAAAATGGTAGGAAATTAACAGTGGCTGTTGTATTACATATTGATCTTACATATTACATCTTCAAAGTGGTTTCTCAGGAAAACAAATAGACATGTTATAATGATCAAAGCAGTAATCATTGACTGTTTCTTTCAGTAAAGTAGTAGAAGACAGTAGTACAACTGTTAGCTATCTGTATATACATACCTATATACACACATAATACTTTTAAATTTTGAGACAAGGTTTTACTGTTTCTAATTTGCCTCAAATGGGCTTCCACTTCTGATAATACTGTCTCACTGTCCCAGAGATCTGTGATTTTGCCACCAGGCTAGGCTAATACAACCATTTTGTGTTGAGCATCATTTTGCTCTCATAGGAAACACTTTCAAGTCAATAGGAAGAATTGTTTTCTGAATCAATGACTTATAAACTTCCTTTGTGAACGTATGGTTGGCTGTTTTTCCTTATGTTAAGGCTTCTTGATAAATATGGATTAAATAATAAAGTAGTGCTGTTTTATCATATGAAAGTTACAAAAATACTAAAATATAGTCTCATATATATTAAAAATAATTGCAAGTATTGATCATTTTTTTCTTTTGGATGCCTAATATGTATAACTATATAAAGACTTTCCAAATTTATTAACTCCAATGAAGAACGAGCATGTTTGTCAGGATTAGTAAGACATTCAATCTTTTCACTTTGATGTGAATGCCAGCTTAGCCTTTCCAAAGATTGCCCATGATAATATATTTTTAAAAATTTGTTAAGCACTAAGAATTTTACACCAAAATAATAATGCAGTAACAATAGTGAATTGTTAGTTTCAAAGTAGTTATTCAGAGTACAGAACATCTATATAAATGCTTCATAAAAGAGAAAATGAGCAGAGAGTAACACATAATTTTCTTTTCAATGATCTAAAATAAACTAGGGGCTGGGGATATAGCTCAGTGGAATAAGCGCCTGCCTAGCAAGCACAGGGTCCTGAGTTCGATCCCCAGTACCGCCAAAAAAAAAAAAAAAAAAAAAAAAGCTAGTGGTATGCAGGAACTGAATTATCATATACATTTAAGTATTTTGGAAAAGATGGAATAGGAAATTTGGAGAACAATCTGAACTCCCCAATTGCTATTTATCCATCCTTCATTTTGCTTCTCATTTGCATATATACCTTGAGTTTTTCATGTAAGAGAAACCATGTGATGTTGAAGCTTATATTTCTGACATTTCACTCAACACCATGTTCACAAATTCCATCCACTTACCTACAAATTATTCTTTGTAAAGTTTATCTTTACACAAAGTATTGCTCCCTGTGTATAAGTACCACATTTTCCTTATACATTAATCTACTGAGGACATAGACAGTTTCCAAGATCAAGCTATTATAAATTGTTGTGATATAAACATGGATATTCATATATTTCTTAATATGATAATTTTAACTTTTTGGGGATGATATGTAGAAGATGGATTGCTGTATCAAATGATATTTCCATTTTTACTTTTATGAGGAATCTCCACACCAATATTCAATGTGGTTGTAGTGCTTTACATTCCCACCAACAATATGGAGCTCCTACATTTTCACCAGGATATTTTACTATTAATCTTTGATGATAGCCATTCCTTCTTGGGTAAGATGGTATCTCAGAGTGGTTTCAATTTGCATTTCTGTAATGGCCAGAGAAATTGAACAGTTTTTTATGCATGCATTGGCCAGTGGTACTTATGAAAAGTGTCTATTCATTTTGGTTGCCCATTTTTTGATTGTGCCTTTTATTGTGAGGAATCTTAATATTTTTGAGTTTTTATATATTCTAGATACCATTCTTCTGCCCAACGAATAGCTCACAATTTTTTTCCCTATTCTATAGTTTGTCTCTTCACTCTATTGGTATTTTTGCCTTGATGTGCAGAAACATTTTAATTTGATAATGTCTTAATTTTCCATTCTGAATATTATTTCTTATGACTTTGATTTTTATTCAAAAAGTCCTTGCCTAGGGGTATGTCATCAAGATTTGTACATATATCATCTTCCAGCAGATTATCTCTGGTTAAATATGTGTCTGTTTTAACATTTATTTCTTTCATCCTTTAAAATTTTATTTTGAGGACACGGTAAGATATATGGATCTAGATTTAACCTCCTCCATCTGTATATCCAGTTTTCCTAGTGCTATTTATTAAAGAGGGTATCTTTCTTCTAGTATATGTTTTTGACCACTTTGTCAAAGATGAAATAACTACATATGCATGGTGTTGTTTACATGTCTTTTATTCTGTTGCATTGATTCACTTTCTTCTTTTTGTGCCAGTACCATGCTGTTTTAAATAGAGTAGCTTTATAATATAATTAAAATCCTGTGTTTATGATGCTGACTGTTTTGCTTTTGTTACTCAGAACTGCCTTTTCTATTTTGGTTCTCTTCTTGTTCCATATGAATTTTAGCATTAATTTCCCTAGATCTATGAGAAATGTTGGTATTTCCATGCAGATTGCTTTAAATCTGTATTTCAGATTTAGAACTTTAACCATTTTGATTATATTGGTACTGCTTATCTAGAAATAAGGGATATCTTTCAAATTTTTGGTATGCTTGAGTTCTTTTTTCAGAACCATTTAATTTTCTGTGCAGAGTTTGTTCACTTCCTTGGATAGGTTAACTCAAAATTATTTAATTATTTGCTATTGTGAATATTTTCACTTTTCCTGCTTTTTTTCAGTGAGGTCTTTATTATTTATAGGGATCCTGTTGATTTTTGTGTGTCTATTTTCTATCCTGCTACATTGCTGCATATGTTTATTAATTCTAGGAGACATTTGATGCAGTTTTTTGGGTCTTGTAAATGGAGGATCATCCCATCTACAAATAATGATATTTGGCCCTCATAGAAATTTTCCTTTTATTTCTTTCACTTGCCTGATCACTGTGGGTAATATTTTGTGTACCATTTTGATAAGGAGTGGTGATAATGGACATTGTTATCTTGTTCCTGACTTTAGAAAGAAAGCTTTGAGTTTCTCTCCATTTAATATGATGTTAGCAATAGGTTGATCATAAATGTATTTTATCAGATTAAGATGGGCTCCTTTAATACCTATTTTCCTCAATGTTTTGTAAATGTGGAATAATGCTGGATTTTTTAAAGGAATTTTCTACATCTATTGAGATGATCATGTGATTTCCTCATTTCTGTTGATCTATCTTTGCATCCTTATTTGATCTTTTTAATTACTTGTTGCATTTTATTTGTCAATGTTTGTTATGCACTTTTTAATATGTTCATTAGAGAGATTAACCTGTTGTCCTTTCTCTTGCTTTGATCTTTATCTGATTTAGGATAATCAGGATCATGTTAGCTCCTAAGAATGATTTGGGGTGTACTTGTTCCATCTTGACTGCATGAACATGTTTGTGAAAGGTCTGCAATTTCTATGTCTTGTTACTAGATAGATCGAATTTGAATTCAGTTACTGTCACTGGTTTGAACCACCAATGGTATATCTATGACTGTTCCATCAGGTAGCTTGTCAGCAGTCTTTGATAACAGTAATCCAAACAAAAGCACTAATTTAGTGACCCAGATGACATCATATTACAGTTTCTTAAGAAAAACATTAAAATGTTATAAAAAACTGTAATACAGCTATTTTTGGTACAACACTTGTAAATGTGTATTATATACACCAACAATGAGGTACTTGTAAGACTTCCATATTAAAATTTAGAGAATTCATTAGTGATAAACTATTCATAAATGTAAAGTTTTTCTAATTTAATAAAATACATTTGTTTATTAATATTTGTATGGAGAATATTAATATTTATATAGGCAATAATTCTTCAAATTCAAGCAACTAAATAGTTTTGGTGCCCTACAGACTTTTTATAATTAGTTTATTTCATTTAATTTTTTTATTTTAAAAAGAGAAAAAAGCAATAAAAACAATACACAATTTCAAAACAAGATAATAGGAAATCAACAATGTTTATTATATTGCATACTGTGATCTTCAAAATAGTTGCTCAAATTACAAGATACAGGCATGCAAAATTGATCGAACAATATAAGGATTAACTGTTCCTTTTAATGAACTAATAGAAATTATTTAAAGAAAGAACCACTGTAAACACTATACATTGGGTTCCGGGAATGAATTGTAGCTTCAGTTTGTCATGTCCTCGTTTGTATTAACTTTTGTGAAATATACAGATAATTAACAGAATTTTACTGATTCAAGTAAAATAAATTAGAATTCTTGGAAAAATGATATATCTGCCTAAGTTCTGAAATGCTAAGGGAAGCAAAGCAATAACATATATTCCACAGTTTATCTTACAATAATTTTCCATAGTTATTCGTTTATCTTTTATGTAATTTGGGGTGCTCAAAACCCCTGAAAATCTTCAAATATTTTCTTAGTATTAACAGTAACGAAATGTTTGAATATATTGTTCAGAAAGTAAATGAGAAATGAGTGATGTGTATTTTTAATAAAAGGAGACAATGTATCACAATTTTTTAACAGTTCAACAATAAAAGTACATGAGAAATATGGGCATTTGAAACATGCATAGTATCTGGATGTTTAGCCAGGGCCCACCACAATGAACCAAATCAGAAAACAGTTTCCAGAGTTCATCAGCGTTGAACAGTTTCAGATCTTTTTACTAATTTTGGAAAATATTTTTAAAATCATAGTGAATTTTTTGGAATTAATATTATACGTTAGAACAAAAAGGATATATTTTATTTTATCAAGATCTGAGGTTATACCCTTATTCAAACAAAGGAATGTGTTAATGAGAAAATCTTTTTTCCATGTCTGAAAATACAAGAGAAAATACAGGTATCTTTCTCCTGTGGTCCGCCATTTCCCAGATTTTATTCTAGGCTATGCTTCTAGTTTCAAACTCCACCAATTCCCTTGACTGAAGAAATGTCTTGCAGAGCCATCACTATAATTACTTAGGGCGTTTATCAAACTCCCACTGAATTATTTCAGGCTGAAAATATATCATCATCAATGTAGCACCCATAAATGAAGTAAGAGTACCCCAGATTTCAAAACTGGTTGTTCTCATCTTCGAGTACATCATAATGGGCTGAAGTACCCCCCACAAGCTTCCTTTTGGACATGGATCTTCTGATTAATATCTTATAGCCTTTCTGATTAATATCTTATCACAGAGAGTGACACTAATAGAAATACAAAGCCTTGAACATTTCATCATGGATATAAACTGATTAGTGTGAAACATTTTTAGGTGGAAAAAATAGATTATGAGTTGGCAGGTAGTCAGTCCACAAGCATTTATAACTATTATCACTTGCTTAAAATTCTTGGTGGTGGTGCAGTGGTGAGAAAACCAGTGTTGGACTTTTCCTTATGAGGGCAGTCAGTTCCACAGCATCTGTTATTCTACAACAGAAAGAGCGAACTTACCCAGCTGAGGTCTGTCTGCTGCATGTTCACATCTACTTTCCTGACACCACCGGTTTTATCTTTGAATACAAGTTTCTCAAGAAATGCTCATCAACCCAGTGCTGGAATTATTATTCCTAGCCAACTCATTGCCAAATTATATGTATAAATTTGATAATTTAACAAATACCGTAGAATTCTCTTTTCAGATTTAGACTATTTTCTTTACATAACAGACGCATTTATAAATCAATCACTTTTTACGTGCACCACTTCATGCTCTGTGACAATATCTTTCCAGTTTTTATACCTCGGTACCTTAGCATTTCTTCCTGATCATTTAAATGTACCTTAATTTTAGCATCAAATTGGGCAATTGCATATTTAAATTAGTTTGTTCCTAGACAATTAATTTGGATTTACGAGTTCTTACCTCTTTAAAATGTTTTTTAGACTTGTTCTCTCCAGAGTTTTTGCATATTTTCCTAGAAATCTAATTTCTGCTATTTTTCTTTCTTCAGTAAATACATAGGTGAAAGTAATATTTTATGTAGCTTATTTCAATTTTATCTAGCATTCTTACCTCGTAAAACTGTTTAAATTATATCTTTTTACCTGATTATCCTCAGGATTTTTATTTAGTAGAGTAGGCACATGCTTTCCCTCCTAAATATGAATTTAGCTTTTACTTTGATTACATCACAGCGAAAGTAATGCGAGAATTCCATCCTTCTTTCATTTCATCGCTTTTTCCTCACAGAGGGAGCCTGTGGCCTTAGTTTATTATCCACCTATATAATTTATTTACCCAGGAATAACTGCAGGAACTTAAAAATCTATCTGCCTTCTCTTTTATGTCACCTTTACTACAAATTTTGTATTTTTTCCCCCCTATAATTCCCAATGAGAGTTAATCATCACACAGATTTCAGTTCTGAAACTAATCCGGGTGAGGAACAAATGTAGAGAAACAAGTACCACTAATATATTTTTAGGTAAGGAAACTCTTCTCCTGAGGAAGGGTTACTGGATTATTGTGGCAGAATTTACTCGGTAATACTCTCACTGGAGAATGAAAATAAACTCCCCTCTCCAGTAAATTCATCACCAAATGGAAAAAATATGCCCCTCTACTCTACAAGAATGAGGACCAAGTAATTATGTTTTGGTTTTATGCTACCTTTGTCCAAAGTATTAAATTTCGTGTTTCATCGTTTATGGGCAGAGAAGCCAGTGATAGATTAAAGTGGATCTTCTCAGAGACTGGAAACATTGAAAGTTCAGTATTTTCAGGTAAGGGACAGATGTAATGCATTAAAAGTACAATTCGCAATTTTGAAACAAAAATCACTAAGGGTTTTGAATACTGCTTCCTGAGTAATCCCCAAGAATCTGTGCATGTCTGTCTGCAGAGACAGCAAATGAACACTTCATTGCTTGTCCTTTGAGATTCTAAAGACAGGTTCAGTTGACTGAATGTTGGCTGGAAAAGAAGGACCATGTGGGGGACTCACCCACTTTTGAGGGGGCTGGGGGCCTAGGGAAAGAGCAGGCACTCCTTTTCCTTAAATGTTTAAACTGCAGGATACGAAAATGTCTTCAAGGTTCAATTTCCAAAAATAACAAAGATTACTGTGAAAGGAGTGAGAGGGCACCAATCTTTCTTAGGCGAAGCAGGAAGAAGTAAAGTATTTCTTTTCATCTCTGAAAAGTACTGTATTCCTCTTGAATTTTATGTATCTGAGAATATTTCATATTAAACCTCATATAGAAAACTGAAAACAGACACTTTTTAAGACTCTAATGGCTGAAAAATAATATTGTGCTACTTGGTCTTTCTTAGTAAACTGGAAAGAATAAAATCAGAAACCAAAATGTAAAACTGGACAATAAATTAAATATTCAAATTGACTTAAACTAGGACAAGAGTGTTATAGGAAAATAAATAGGTAAATATAAACTAGAAAGTGAGAGTAATCCACAGATAAAAATATAAAAATGTTAAGTGAGCAAATATCTTGCGAATCTAATCACAAAACATTATTTAAAGCAATCTTAAAAGAATATTAACATTTACAGTCTACTGAAATTACATGATAAATTGAAAACTTCATTAATACTACATATGCTTGGAAGTAATAATTTTATCTGTGTAAAGTATGTGACAGAAACATAATGTCATAAGTCATGAAGAATAGTGATAAGTTAAAGAAGCAAAGATCGAAGGTGGTAAGTCCTATTTTATATAGCAGACACCAAATTTGAGGATTATAATATACACCATTGATATGAAAATCTTTATTCAGTTTGTTATAAAAATGGTAATTAAATTCAAATAGTTCAACTTATTTTTTCAGCCTTGTAAAAGAAATTAATTGACGGAGCAGTCCCAAGTGAAACACAATTGAACTTGCAAGTTAAGGGAAGTAAACGGTCAAATGTATCATATTAAATTGATGATTATGCAATCTATAAAACGAAATTCTTCACAAACATAGAACAGTCTAGGGTCTAGAGGATAACTGTCTCATGAATACAATGGAATAATTAAAGATATATTTAAAGTGAATATTTGTAGAATTTAGGCTTTGTGAAATTTATTTAAAGTATTAAAGCTAAATAAACATGCACATAAATACGTGTTAGTTCAATCAGTGAAAAGGACGTGACAAATATTCATTAACATTCAGATGTTGAGGCATCATTCTCTGCTTAGTTATGCTTACTCAATTTCAGCTTCTTCTAATTCTTCCTCATTTAACCACTTGGGTCTCAGAGACTTTCTGATATAAGGAAAAATGTAGCTTGAAGCAGAAAGTGAATACTCAAAGCCATCAAACTCAGACACTTGTATGTATTTTCACATGTTTTTAGAAGCAGTTCTGTCTGCATCCATGAGATGAAGTCAAAAATTTACATGGCTGTTTGCCTTAGGGATCCCTTCATTATGAAAATAAGGAAATATAAAAACTAAGATTCTTTACTTCTTTTTTCATATTCTTCACTTTCTTCAGGTATGCCGTCTTTCACACAGACATAACATCCGAACTTCCCTGGACGTTCTAGGGTTAGAACCACTACATCTGAAACTGTATAAGAGCTCATAGTTCACAGCATTTATTCTTTGCACACAATTGTTGTGCACAATAATATAATGTTTTAAAGAGTTGTTTCTCACATCATTTTTCTCCAAACTGCTTATTAATGCATAAAATCAGACCTACAGTTCTTAGCTGGGCATGGTAATCCTGTAATCCCAGCACTTATGAAGGAAGGCAGGAGGATCACTATCAGTTTGAGGCTGGCCTGGACTGCATGGTGAGTTCAAGGCCAGGCTGAATTACATAGGCAGATGCTGTCTCAAAAACAAAACAAACAAACAAACAAACAAAAACAAATAGCTTTTATTTGTGATTTTATCAACACTGTGGGAAAAGGATGAGAGCTGACACTGTAAGAAATACTTTTATATTTTTTCGTTTTAGTCACATACAGGTGATATTAATATTAAAAATTAAACTTCACTACAAAACTCACTAGGGTTTATTTTCTCTGAAGATTTCAAAGTTACAGTTTTTTTTCATGACATGAAGCGGAGAGACTATTGAGAACTTTAAATACAGAAATACACTTTCATGTTACTGTGCCTATAGTTATTGAAAAATGATTTAAAGATCTTGAAAAAAGGCAAAGTAGTTTCAGTCATTATAATAAGATGTAATTTTGAGTTAGATTATGGTGAGTTTGTTTAGGTAGCACATGTGTAATAGGGGAAAAGATTTCATTAAAATATAGGAGATGCAAGTACTATGATCAATATCTTGCATATCTCATGGAGTTTTTAATTGCCTTGTGAGGGATGAGAACAATAAAACTTAATGATACAGCTTCATGAACCTACTTTTTAAAGCATTTATGTTAAAGGAGTGCAAGCTCTGACAGTTTAGCCAAGTATCTGATTTTTGAACTCTCATTTGAATTAAACTTTCTCCAAACTTCTGGCTATTTAGATGGAGAAACATAACACAGGAACAGATTTAAGGAGATAATGAAAGAGGATTTTCAAACTGATGTTAGTAAAGAGCAAGTAAAATTTCTAGCAAGAGAAAAAGCCTATCTATAAATACAGAGCTGATTGGTAGTTAAATGTATTACTCTAGCTATATTCACTAATTCTGAACTTTAACTTACTTTTATCTAATAGCATGCAATTACTCAAGACTAATATTAAATGATTACAATCAAAGAGGTCATTCTTATGAAATTCTGAAAATAAAGGATGTTCATCTTCTTTATACAATTGTTTTGCAATAAAAAAAAGTTTGTTAAACCTTCCCCTTCCTACACTCCCCCAAATCTCTTCTGCAGACCAATGTCCTGGCATCATCAAGATATTTTACATAACTTAACCATATTCCTATCTCAGTTCTTTCACTACCTGGCATAATTTTCAAGATGACTCATTACCATATAAATTTTCTTTAAGCCACAGTTGATCACAACACCATTTATTTCTAAAAGTATATGCATTATCACATTGAATATATTTTCTAAAACATTAATTTTCTAGAGCTCACAATACAGTGTATCAGAATTCAGAGTGTTTTATATACTTAGACTAAGCTTAAATTAATTTAAACAGTTGTGACAGCAGTAAAACAATGTTGCAGACATGAAAAAATAAATTACATAGAGAATTAAGTAAGTTAATCAGGAAAAATTTATTCTTTGGTGCCAGGAATCAAATTCATGACCCTGTGCTTGTGAGGCAGACACTGTGCCACTGACCTGTATCCCCAGCCCCAGGAAATCTAGTTGAAATCCCAGGGAAGTGATTAACAGGTAAAAAGCAAACAAACAAACAAACAAAATATCAGGGGTCTTCTTAATATATCCAAATATTATCAGCAGGAAAGTAGAAATTGAACTTTTATGACTAAAAAATTCATAAATAAGTCCCAACACTTTCATAGATCTATAATAAGTCAAGGCAAATACTGTGGATATTTGTTGACTTGGATAGAATATGAAGTAATCAAATGCTTCATAGGTATTTTGATCTTTTGCTTAAGTATAAATAGTTCTGTAAATATAGTAAGGAATTCAGGAATAATTTATTCTGGAAGTCAGTGGTGATTTAATATTTCCAGTAAAAGAAACACATGTAGAATAAGTGGCAAAAAACAAAAAAATGTAGAATAACCACAAATTGTTACTGAAGAAATGCCCACTGGAGAGAAGTGTGAATACTCATATTTGAGAATGTAATCCACTTCCTATAGTACCTAATGCTTACATTCCTTTTGTGGAAGTGGTGTACATGCACATAACACATTCTAATCCCCTTTTTCTCATTTCCTTTCTCTCCTTGCTCTGTCCATCCCTTGCTCCCCTCCTTTTATGTGTGTATATTTGTATCTCAATACATTATGTATAACGTATCTCATTTTAAGGGTTCCCTTAATGTTAGTAATCATGAAGGAATGACAATTCCTTGCTTGTTAGTTTTTCTTCCCCATATTCTCTTATTTGATGATGGTTTAGAGAAGATGACTGGGGACAATAGCCAACCATTTTCAATGAAATAAAACAGAAAGGGGATTTTGTAATTTTACTGCAGCTCTACGCATAACGATTTTGAGTGTTCCCAAAACAGAAGTCAGATATATACTACTGATACAGGAACACGGTGAGCCGTGGACATGTAGTCACAAGAATGCATGTTTTCAAAGGTGGTATGAAGTCCATTGACAAGAAAGTTAAGTCATTACTGATGAGTTACACCACCTAGTAACTAAACTCGCATGGACAGGAACCTCATTGAAGAAGTTTTTGCACAGAGTTTTTTGCCTGTGTGACTATTAAAAATGTGGTGTACATAGATGATGAAATATAGTGAAAACTTCATGGGGGTAGGGTGAGAGACTGTACTGCACAATCAAATCTTCAGAGAATGAGGGTGTAAAATTGGAGATCTGTGAACTCCTAGCTCAGGAAGGATGGTAGGAGTCACGGACTGCAAACACATCTTCAGTGATGCCGAGGTTTTGGGGAAAGAAGAGGCAGTGACGCTCTGTACTGGGAATAACACTGCAGAGCATTGTGAGCTGAGTAGGTCAGAAGAGCCAGGTCAGTATCATACAGGACAGAGGTCATCCAGAACATAAAATGTGTTTCTCAACCCCGAATTAGGTGAGGTGGGTAAACCCTTAAACTTTGTTATTCTCGATGTATTCCAAGATTCTCTACTTGGCCTTTGACTTTCATTATCTCAGGGCAAAAATCTTTGGTAATGGGACCCTAATTATAAATACCACTTGCTTCTATATCTTGTAAGAATACAATTCTCTCTTCCCAGTTAACATTGTTTGGATATTTAAGATGTGATCATCACACCACAGTAGGAAATTACTACCTTTTCCTGTGCTCAGAGAAGAACTTCCTCATTACCCTAGTGCTGCACTTTTGTTTGATTCTCTAAAACATTGAGAACAAACTCAAATATATATAAAGTAATTCAAATAATGAAAGTAGTTAGATGAAAGGAAAATCAACCACTGTAAATATAACAAAGCACTACTTAGTTTTCTAGAACTGTATATGCAAATGTAATATTTTAAAGGTAACATTTTAAAGTAAGAAATTGAAAGAATGCATTTGGAAAATCAGCAGAACCCCCATACATTTACATCTGTCTTATTATGCACAAAGGTGCTAAGAATACTCATTGAAGAAAAAAGTCTTTTGAATAGATTATGCTGGGATAATTGGTTATTAATATGCAAAAGAAAAAAGATGGTACCCTTATCATTCATAGTTTTTACACATCAACCCAAAATAGATTAAATACTTAAATGCAATATTTGAAACACTAAAATTACTAGAAGAAGGAAAGGAAAAGTGGTTCAGGCATTGGAAAGGATAAGTAGGTGTTGAGCAAGATCTAAATCACAAGAAACAAAAGCAATAAAAATAAAAAATAGAAACGGGATTACATTCAAAACGTTTGCACAGTGCAGAAAACAATACAGAGCAGAAAACAACAACAGAATAAGAGAAGGCACTCACAAACTATCTAGGCAAGAAATTTATGTACAAGGAAATAAAAAATATAATACCAAAAAATAAGGAACTTGATTAAAAATAAGAGGTACACACAAATAGCCATTTCTCAAATGAATCAAGCAAAATGGCCATCAGGCCCATGGAAAAAATAAGTCCGGCATCACTAATGATCAGTTAAAGGCAAGGCAGAACAGCAGTGTGATAAAGTGCCTCATTCAGCTGTCACCTGAAAGGCTGGAGACAGTAAGCGCTGGTGAGAATGGCATGTGCACTGCTGGTGGCGTGTCGCTGAGCACAGCCATCATGGACAACAACACTGTTTCCTCAAAAATTTAAAAACAGAACTGCCGTCTCTCTCCTGGCGATGTTCTAAAGGAAATGAGATCAGTTTATTACAGTGATTCGTGCATTTCCCATGTTCAGTTCAGCACCGCTCACAGGAGTCAGCACAGGGAAGCAGCCATGTGTCCATCCATCCACTGGTGACGAGATCGGGCGCGTTCAGGGTGCTATGGCCATAGACATCCACTGGTGAATGTCTAAAGAAGGGATGATGCACATACATAATAAAATACTGTTCAACGGTAACAAAGAATTCAATGCTGTTATTGGTAATGACATAGATGGAACTAAAGATCATTAAGACAAATAAGGTAGGCGGCACAAAAATCTACAAAAATAAGTCCAGTAGAAATTGAGAGTAGAATGATGGCTATCAGAAGGTGGGACGAGTGGGAGCTGGAAGGCTGGAGACACCTCAGGGAATGGCTGTTAATCTACAGTCCGCTGGGAGAAGGAAGCTCTGCTGTGCTATTGATGTGCTGATTACAGATGACAGTAATGTATAGTCCAACAAGCCAGAAGCTGGAATTTTGAAGTATTCATCACAAAGAAATGGAAATCTTTGAGAAGATAGACTTAATTGATCTAACCAGTATTCAATGTATACATGTAAACACTCCAGCATATTCCACTAACATGTACAGTTTTTGGTCTATGTATCAGTTCAAACAAAAGTAGTAAATAAATTATTTTAAAATCTTTGAAATTGAAACTCGTTGTTAGAGGAGACAAACACCATTCTATTGAAATTACATTTAATGAAAATGACTGTTTTCATACAGAAGTACAGAAATCTGTTCATAGGATCATCAACCACACAGTGTTCATTTTCATGATGTTAGACTAGGCTAACCAAAGGATGATTTTAGAAATCCTGAAAAGAAACACATTCTTGCTGTGCATATGTCAATCAAAAGTTTAAGACAAGGTTTGAATATAGGAAAACTGTCCCTCTTTTTAGTTCCTATCCCCATACACTGTGGGTAAGAGGGCCAGGTAGAAGAGCATTATATTTAATGAACATTTTTTAGCATGCCTGAACCAAATGTTTTGGTATCTCTCATGGAAATATTATTCATTTAACCTTTCTTTTTGTCTTGTTATTTTGTATGTGGCAGCTTTATTGTTTATAATGGTGTTTTGTTTTGTTGCCATTGTCATTTAGGGAGTTTTGTTTTTGCTATTTTTCCTGCTACAATTACCTGTTTCTCTGTGGTTATGAGCATATTCTGTTAGACAAATTCAGATCTGTAGATCTCATGAGGCTTCTGTTTGAAAACAGCAAAATATGGGTTGACCTCTGTCTAACTCAGTGTGGGAAATTTGCATGACATAAATTAAAACTCCTTAGGTAAATAGAAAAAGACCTAAGTTAAAACGGTCTCTAATAGTCCCCGAAGGTGTTACAGTTCATCTGACAAGATTATAAGGCTAGTTCATTACTATGAATCATGATGATCTGTTTTACATTCTTCAAAGAAAGAGTGTTTACTTTAGCTCCTAAGAAGCAGTCACATTACTATCAGTGATAATTACCATCATTAAAGCAATACCTAAGTAGAACGCTAATTTGGAGGCTCTTGGAGCCCTTTCACAGGGAACATTATGCAATGAGTGGATGCTACACTTACTTTAACAGAACCAGCTAATACTAATGAAGCACAAGAGGGCCTCCCACTGGGGATTCATTCACCAAACGTTTCAGAATTCTACAGGAAGGAGTTCTAATGCAGCTGTAAGCATAGAAATAATTTGAACGCTGGTAATTGTTTGTTTCTATAAAAAGCAAACCAAGATACCATACTTATGCTTTGAATTTGGAGGAAGGAGCATATTCACAGCTATTCATTAGGGAGAAGGTGCATCAAATACATGGACCTAACCTCATAGATTTACATGTTACTGAGCTATTGTTTTTTCTTTTCTTTTTTAAGGGACAGGGTCGTGTGGGAACACCAGAGATCACATACAGCAAACTAAAAGATTTTGAATATCTCATGTGTGCCTAATATTTACAAAAATTAGATCAGAGTTTCTCCATCTTGGCTTCATTTTAGCCTCACCTAGAAACTTTCAAAGGCCCAAACGTCCAGGGTGCAAACCAGTGCAGTTAAGTCAGCATCTCCAGGAGCTGAAAGAGGCCCCTGTGCTGTGCAAAGAATCCTAGGTGTTTGTGTGATTCAGGAAAGCACGAGAGCCTCTGAGGGTTATCCGAACTGTAATGAGTTTGGGCATAACCCGGATGGTTTCTTAGCAAAAAGATGAAGTTGTGAGTCAAACATTAAAAGTTTAAAATTATTTTTAAGATTTTAATAAAATTTCTTTACTCAGGAACTATACTATAATTTGAGTAAATCTCACTAATTTTGAGTCTCACTAGTTTTGAGGAAATTTAACCAATGTTTTCTCAGTATTTTGTGTGTATTTTATAAGACAAAGTTGAGTTTAGCTATAGATTAAAATTGTGCTTGCTTTCCTTTTCCCGTGACATGTACCCACTAGAGTGTCTCTCTGTGTATACATCTTACACTATTCCTCTGCACACGCACACATGCACATACAGTGTATGTCCCAATATGAACATAGGCATATATATCGCTGTTGATATTTAAATGAGGAATTGGAATCTACAATTTTTAATACTACAAAAAGTATTAATTTAGAAGTTTTTCTATATCTAAGTGTAATGGCATGGTAGGTTTTTGAGAAAATATAAATACATGTTGAGAAATACTAGTACTTTTCCTGTTATATACAAATATATTGTCCAAATATTTTTATACTCTAAAGGAAATATTATTCTTATTTTGCAGTGTATTCTTACATTAATAGGAATCACTGATACTAAATACTAATTATAGTGTTTAACATTTCACATTTCACATTTATAAAAAGTCTGATACACTTTTTGAACTAAAATTTTCTAGCTCTAAATCCCACACTCATTTCTTTGTTGGAATATGTTGATTGAAAGCTTTAAAATAAGTCTAATTATTTCCCAGTACCCATATTTGTCTTCAGTAATTTCTTAGAAGAAAAGACTTAGTAAAATTTATGACACTAACATAAATATTTTAAAAATTTCAATTAAATTCACTGTATTTTATCTAAGATTTACAAATGTATCAAATCCTGTCTGTAATGCAACAGTTACACAGTGGTCACTATGATGTCAAATTTCGGTATTTCCCTGAACATTAAATGCATCATGCCTATTTTATGCTAATGATATAGACAGTTTTCCTTATGTGAACATTTCAGCAATTTAAATCAGTACCTGTATTAGTCTATCAGTGTCTTTTGATCATTTCAAAAAAGGTCTTATGCCAAAGTTTACTGTGATAATTTTTTAAACAAAATATTTTTCTGACCTAGAAATTAACCTCTATATATTTGTTTGTTCAAGAGATCAATAAAACCAATATCATTGCAATTTAAATTTGTAAAATATATAGTGGGATTCACTATTCTATACCTTAAATTTAAGATGTAACTTTTATCACATTGATTTACATATAAAATTAGATAATATCTTATACACAGTATATAGATGAATGTAATTAATTTTTACATGCCAAATATCTCTGCAGGTGTGTAGTCAAGTATTTTTTATAGTTATGGAATTATATATAGTTATAACACAATTAGTTATATATACCATATATTGATTATACCCAAAGCTGTGTGTTTTATCAGTAGTAAAACATATGTCGATCTACATAATCATTCTGGCACTTGTAGCACTTAAAAATAATTTTTATTGTTGTGAACTGAATATTAACAGTTGTTCAGGCAATAGATGTCAAAATTGAATCATGCTTTTGTAAATAACCTCTTCAATGTTTTGTTACCTTATTTTGGAACACAATAAATATTAAAAAGTGGTTTTGAAAATTTAAAAAAATGATTACATTAATAATTATCATAGCATCCTTTTATTTAGGCACATTGTGTTATTTTAGCATGTGATCTATGCTTTTTTAATTTTAAAGAGAATCATAAAAAAGGACAATAGCAAAACACCAACAACGTAGAGAAAAAAAAAATCAAAACCAATACAAATGATGTAGGGTTTCAAGACAAAATGATAATTTTATAATCAATTCTAATATTGCATATGAAGCATTATATCCTGTACATTGTTAGGAATCACTAAAGACTAAAGACAACTTAGATGTAATGAACAACAAGATACACTTCCTTACAACCTAGTTCCAGAAGCCTGTAATTTGCTAGTTGGTGCAGCAGGAGAGAAATTACTGCTATAACTTTCCTGAAATAGTCTAGCACACTGTGTGGAGAGCTTGCCATTAGGTGAGACAGAAGGTACAAAGTTAAATGGTAGCTTAAAGGTCAGAAAGTTAAGTTAAAGCCACTTGTTGAAAAAGTGGTCATTTACTGCTTTTCACCCCCCGCATGGCTGCATAGGAGTGTCGCTGGGCCTAGATTACTGGCATAAAGAACCCGCCCAGCCGAAGTCTGTGTAAGTATTATGGTTAAATGAAGACATCAGTGAGCTTCAAGCATGCAGTCATATTTGCATATTTAGAGCCTTTGTGAAGTTTTGTGGGCCTTCAGTGGCATGAGGCATGTTTCCACAGCCACAGAGTATTAGCTGGAGAGTGGCTTCTCTAGACATAAGATACAGATGCTTTGCAGATCTTGCGCCATCTTTACTTACTATAAGAAAAAAGGTGTAAGACTTCAGCCTAGAATGTACTTTGTTTGTCCTTGTCCATGCCAAATCAGGCACCTTTGTCTATCTCCATGCATTTAACGCCTTTTAATGTTGGTTGCATTCACACTGTTTTCTGTCCCACAGAACAATCTTATAGTCCAAGCAGAGGTAAAACAGTCTTCCTTGGAAAGATTCTGCATTTCAGTGGCACTGGGCCGAGATTACTGGGATAAAGAGTAACTCAAGGAATAAGAATACTTGTGTTTTTTTTTTTTCTGTGTTAACATGTTAAACTAGGGGATTAAGGCTCAGCTGTTTTAGAGAGTCACTGGGTGATTATGATGGTTTGTATCTTAAATGTCTTCCAGATACTCATGTGCTGAAGGCTTGGTATCCAGGCTGTGGTACTACAGGGTGTTGCTGAAAATTTTAGGAGTGACCTAGAGGAAGAAAGTGAGGTCACTGGAGATATGCCCTTGAAGAGGGTATTGGGACAGTAGTACCTCTCTCTGTCTCTCTGTCTCTGTCTCTCTCTCCCTCTGTGTCTCTCTCTTGCTCTCACACTCTCTCTTTCACTCTGACCCTATGTATAACTCTGCATCTATGGAATGAGCAGCTTTGCTCACCATGTGCTCTCCAACTTGATGTTTTACTTTAATACAATAGTGCCAACTTACCATGGACTGAACCCTCTGAGACTCTCAGTGAAAGGTTTCCTCCTTTGAAGTTACCCCAGGTATTTTATCATAGTAATGGAAAGCTATATAACAGAGTCATATCATGGACATTTCTTCACTTCTTATACATATTAATAAATTCAAGATTATGTTATATTTGATGAAGTTTAAAAAGCAAATCACAGCTTCAAATATTTTGATGTAGCTTTGAAACAGAAATTTGTTCAAATGTACAATCTTTCTGAAAAACAAGGAGTCTCAGACATATTTTGTGAAATTAAGAAATTGTAGCTTATATTAAAAAAATAAATTTTTTTTATTTCAAAAAATGAAAACACAACATTTAGTATTTTAACAAGAAATAATTATTTGATTAAGTCTTCAAATATATACCAAGAAACTACAACGAACAGCAATTAACTGGGGTACATAATTGTGTGTTCCAATGTAGATACAAATAGAATTAATTTCTTTTAACATACTCCTACACAGACTACAAATCATATAAAAATGATAAGCTCAACATTGATAAATGAGTTTTATAGTAGAACTTTGTCATATTATGAAAATGTGATAAAATATATAATTAAAAAATTATGAGAGAGAAAAGGAAGGATATTTCTACAGAAACATTAATTAAAAAAAGAGAAAAAAATGAGCCACATTAAAACCCTGAAAACCTCATATTTAAATGCATTATATTTCTGACCATTATGAAGTAATCTGGCAATTTTCTCCCCTTTAACTTTTACCATCATTGAGTTCACTGTTGTGCATTAAGACATTATCAAAGTTTTCTACTCACTGACAATAAAGGTACACCTAACTTTTAGTGCATTCTCATTTTTCTTTTCTTTTGTAGACTTAGCAATTCATTGGAAAGCACTGAAGTAAGCCTGTCTGCATGACAGTGAGCTCTGCAACGAGAACACTGATGTGCTTTGCAGCTCTAAATATGATGACTCTTGTCTCACCTCCCACAGCTTCCATCCCACTCGTGTAACTGTGGAAGAACCGAGCCCGCTCTAGAGCTTGCAGCCGGGGACATGAGGCTCCTTCAGGCCCTGCAGTAAGATTATTCTGCATCAAGTCAGTCCCTTTTGAACTTGGCTTATAGTTTTCCTTGCTTCATTGTAACTGCAATTCCAGCACAACACAAATATCTTACATCATCATAGTTAACGTAAGAGTGTGAGCTTCGTTTTTCTAAATATACCTAAAACAGGTGGAAAAATTATGTTATTTCATCTGAAAATTGTCTAAATATTTATGTGATTGAAAAAGCTTAGGATAGTATATGTTATATATAAGAAATTTTGCACACAGCATTTTCCCTCTATGCCAATATGTTTTTTCTTACAAATATATAAATTATTACTTTGAAAGATGACACTACCAATACAGCACTAAGTATAGAGGAAACATGTTTTCTCCACAAATTTCAGGATTACAGTAATCATTACAGACAAATTTGAATACAGTCCATCTCACAGATAATAACAGTATATTGCAGATGTAATCACTGGAAAACAAATTTAAAAATACAAAGGGAGAGAAAACTGAAAAGAGAATATGTCATCCATATATGAACATGTAATTCTACTAGAAAATACACTGATGTCGATTTAATAAGAATTCACATTAAAGCAAAACTTAAACTCATACAACTATGTCAACAGGAGTTTTTAATTTCTAATTTTAAGTAGTGCCTCAATAAATAACTGGTTAATATAGTACACACACAAAAATAGGTGTGTGTGTGTTGCACATGTGTACATGTGTTAAAGTTAACAAATGTGCTACTAAAGTAATTAATTATTACCCTTTTATAACATGGTTCATGGGTACAAGAATGTGTACTAACAAAATCTGATACAGGAAATCAAACAATATAATATCTGAGAAAATATTTTCATCTGAATTTACTGGTCATTCTCATGAGAAGAAAATAATCTAAATGTTCTTTTACTTCTAACACTCACAATAAAACTGTTTCATTCTAACAAGACTTTAATTTTTGTAACTTGATATAAACTCTGGAAAATCCGTGTGCATTTTGACAACTTTAATTTCCCAGCAGGTGGTAATTACTACCACACTGCTTCAGTTGTGCTCCTTTTGGAGCAATCACTAGTGTTTAAAACTTTGCCTGTGCGTTACACTTTCACAGTACCATTGCTTCTAAAGTATTTTATTTACATCTCACCATAATCCTTTGAAAATAAATTTCTACTTTTTATATTACTTCACAGTTCCAGAAGCCTACAGTTAATATTTGAAAAAGACTTTCTTTTAATCTATAGTATTATTTAAGTAAGCTGTTATTAGTAAAGTGAATTTCTATCAACTCAACAAATATGCCTAAGAAAAATGAATTTAAAACTCTTTGTGATGAATTGCATGAGTATAATTCAATTTTGATTGCAGGTTATCTCTCTACTCTCCATCCTAAGTTTCCAACAATGTAGCTATAAAGCGAAGTAGAAATACAGGATTAATAAAAAATTAATATTAAAATACAAACATCAACATATCTTCCCAGAGATCAAAACTTATTTTCACTCAATGCTCATTTTCTGATAACATTATTAACTTTTCATTATAAGTGCTGTATTCAGAGCAAATAAAGATTTGTTTTTATTTTGGAAGAATCCTTAGTAACTCATGCGGATGATTTGGGCCCATTAATGATACTTAACAATTTGTGTAAAATACACTGCTAAATATAAGGCTAAGTAATAACAAGGTAGGAATAACAGGTAAGGCATTTGTGCACTTTCTGTATGTCCATTTACTTATTTAAATATATAAAATCCAGGTGAGAGTAGGCAGTATATATATATTTTTAAATGTCATGTTTGTATTTATATTTCATTTTACTTATTGATTTGAAAAATATGATGTTCTAAAAGCACTTTGAAATTTTCACATATATGCTTTAATAGGCGAAAAAAAAAAACACAAAAGACCTGAAACAAATGAATATGTATAACAAGAAAACAAAGGTCGCTAGAACGTTACTTGCTGCTACTGTTAGTACGCGTTACTCAGAATTGCTGCGCTCATTTCCCTAAGCGCTTGTATTCACTTATAAGTGCTTCCATTTATTAATCTGTTGCTGGTAGTTTAGCTCAAAACTTTAATATTTTAAGGTCCAATTCATATAAAACAAAGTTCAGACAAAACGTACAATTTGGTCATTTTAATGTGTGTATGAGTCCCCTAATTGCTACAGTTTTGAATATGTATACCCCAATAATGTATGCATTTGTCGCTTACGTACTTTCCCACGTAGACCACCTATAATTATAATCCTTTTTTTGTCCTTACAAATAAAGTTGCTATTTTCTATATTTATATAAGTGGATCTTACATTCTTATATTTTGTCTGGTTTCCTTTACTTACTCATTTTTTAGGGTTGGGGATATAGCTCAAGGGCACAAATACCGACCACGCAAGCTAAAGGTCCTAAGTTCAATTCCCGCTACAAAAAAAAAAAAAAAGTTACTTGTTTTTGTTTTTGGATTCATTCATATGTTAGTGTTCATCAGTGACACGTTTCCTTGTTTTCTCAGTAGAATTCAAATATATTGCTATTACACAACTTCTGTATCCAATTTTCCTCTCGATACATATAAGAATTGCTTTGAATTTGGGGAAATCACAGATCTTTCAAGATTCACATGTGAGTCTATGTGTTAGGATTGGAAGATACAAAATTTTAAATGGGATTAACATACAAATTGCAGAAAGTAGAAGACCAATTTTCTTCTTTTAACTAATGTTATTGGTATACATTTGACCTGCATAATCACTGCATTCATCATAGAGAATTTGTACCTGTACATAATATATCTGAGTTGATTTTTCCTACTTCTGCCCCTTCCCATTACAAAACTTTGCTTCCATTTTTCCTTCCTGAATAGGGATAAAAACATTTTCCCTGTTCTCTCCCTTCTCTTTCCACTTCCTCCTCCTTTTCCTCTTCCCATTTGAACATTCTCTTCCTATTTTCCAATATCTATCATTCTCTTTGGTCCTTATTTACCCTATGCACTTCTAATACAAGAGAAACAATGCAATATTTAAACATGTGTGGCCAATTTACCTATCACAAATCGTTCTGCTGTAAACATGGGTGTGCATATATCACTGTAATATGATGCTTTTAACTCTTTGGGGCAGATACATAGAAGAGGAATTGCTGGGTCAAATGTAACCTATAGTTTTAGTCTTTTTAGGAATCTCCACACTGAGTTTCACAGTGGTTGAACCAATTTACATCCCACAAGGGTTGAGCAGGTTTCCATTTCCCTCACAGCCTTGCTAGCATTTGTTAGTAGTTGATTTCTTGCTGAGAGCCGTTCTTTCTGGGATGAGACAGAATCTCAGTGCTGTTTTCGTTTGTATCTCTTCAAGGACCAGTGATGTTGGATATCTGTTCATATTTTTATTTGCCTTTTGTAATTCTTCATCTGAGAAGTAGCTATTCATTTCAGATATCCATTTTGGATCACATCTTTACAAGTGAGTTTGATTTTTTTAGGGTTTTTTTTTTTTTTTAGTTTTTTATATGATAATACTCCTTTGTTGGAGAAGTAGCTGATAATTTTTTCCCATCTGTGGGTTGTCTTTCTATTCTGTTGGTGGTTTACTTTGCTGTGGAAAAGCTTTTTAATATGATGTCCGTCCAGTTGATGACTCTTTGTTACATTTCCTTTGTGATTAGGATTTTGCTCATAAAGTGTGTGCCTATACATATGCCTTCAAGTGTTTTACCCGTTCTATATTCTAGCAGATTAAGTGTTTCTGTTTTAATATTTAGATCATTGTTCCATTTGGATTTTTGTTCAGTGCATGGTTGGAGATCTGAGACTAGCTTTAATCTTATGCATGTGCAAAGCCAGGTTTTCCAGTACCATTCATTAAATAGCTATCTATCTTCCAATAAAGATATTTGGCAACTTTTTAATTATAGCATAGCTGAGCATGTGTGGAGTTGTTTCTGCAGCTTCTATTTTATTCCATAGGTCCTTGAGTCTGTTAGGTGTTTTTGCTTTATAGTGTTTGTTTGTTATGGTTCGCTTGTTTGTCTTGTTGCCAGCACCATGCTCTTTTCATCTTGGTAGCTTTCCTGTTTAATTTCAAGTCAGAGAATGCTCTGCCTTCTGCCTTGCCTTTGTGGTCCAGAATTGCTTTTGCTCTTCTAAGCCTCCTGTGGTTCCAAATGAATTTAAAGTTTATTTCCTTTAGTTCTCTGAGGTATGCTATTGGTGCATTGATCAGGATTGAATTAAACCTGTATAAGAGTTTCCAAAGTCTAGCTATTTTCACTATATTGGTTCTGCCTATTCAAGAATGAAGGATATCTTTCCATTTTCTGATATCTGCTTCAATCTCCTTTGTCAAAATGCTGCAGTTTTCATTGTAAAGGTCTTTCATTTCCTTCATTAGATTGATTCCTAAGTATGTCATTTTTCTTGATGCTATTGTGAAAGGGGTCATTTCCCTATTTCTCTCTCACTGAGTTTGTTATTTGGGTATAGGAATGCTACTGAATTTGAGTGTTGACTTTGTATCCTGCTATACTACTGAACTTGGTTATTAAATCTACAAGACTTCTGGTGGAGTGATGGGGGTCTTCTATGTAGATTATCATGTCATCTGCAAATAAAGACAGCTTCTTCCTTTCCTATCATTGCTCCTTTTCAGTCTCTTGTCTAATTGCTCTGGCTAATGTTTCCAGAACTATATTGAATACAAGTAGTGATAGTGGGCATTCTTGTCTTGTTTCTGACTGATTTTAGAGTAAAAGCTTACATTTTTGTCCATTCTATAAGATATAGGCTGTTGGTTTGTCATAGATGCTTCTATCAGATTGAGATGAAGACCATCTCCTATAATTTTGTGTAGGTTTTTTTTATCATGGATGGGTGTTGAGCTTTATCAAATGATTTTTCTGTAATTTTAAGATGATAATGTGGTTTTTGTGCTTGGTTCTGGTAATATAGTGTATTACATTTTACTGTGTTGCCTATGGTTAAGCCAGCCACTGCAACTCTGTCTTCTAGATCTGGTATCCATCTTCATGTCAGTAAATTCCGTTGTATAGACTTTCAATAAAATTTTTAATCTCCTGGGTATCTGTTTTAATCTTTTTTGTGGAATCCAGTGCTTTCCTTTATTGGATATTAAGAAAAAGTCATTATAAGTGAATAAGATTTGTTTCAGTTTACTATAATGTGCCAAGTAAAGCCCTCCATCTCAGTTTGACTTTTCAGGAATACTAGAGTGAAATAATACACTCATTTGTGATTTAATCATTATTGTGGCATATGAAAGTCTCTGAAGTTATCAGGTTTGAAAGAGTTGGAATTCTCATATTGATGTGGTTGATTTATAACTATTCAGTTTTATTAACCACATAAAACAGAACATGTTTGGACTAAATTATGTATTTTGAAAAATGTTATGTTTTTAATAAGTGTATTCTTTGAAATTTTTTGAAGATATGCATAATTGCATTTCAAAAATACAACCATTTTAAAGGTTTAACTAATAATTTGGTGATCGTTCAGTGTGAATCTACTAATATTTCAAAGTTAAATTTTATTTTCTATGATCATTGATTGTGAGTTATCATTTTATTTCCATCTTGCGCTCATAGCAGAGAAGGAATGATAGTGCAAAATTATAACAATATTTGGTTTCATAGCCCCAGATTCATAAATTCTTTCAAATTAGCTGATACTTGTAGCCATCTTTACAGTTTAAAATCATTCTGCACTTAGTAACTCTTATAGTACACAATTTTGGCACACTTAGAGGGACAAATTACTCAAAGATATTAATTTAATGTTTAAGACATTACTCTTTACATCAGTGTGCCGAGTCTGACTGCTTGATCTGAACGAGCCCCCACCTGACTAGCACTGTCGTTATTGGCTAAAACTTCTGCCCTTGTGAGGGTCTTGCTCTTACCTTCCTTTTCACTGTGCAGCGGAGGATTTCGAAAGATTCTTTGAGGACATCAGTCGTCTCACCTTCCTTCTGTACTTAGGACACTCTGGAAGCATGCCACCATAATATATTAGAAAAAGAAAAAACAGGAACTCTGCCAGTTTTGTACAGTTCTCCCGTTTAACAGTTTCTTGCCCTTTCTGTGTCTTCTTTGTCCCTAGATGAGCAAGAGTTATTCTGGTTCCAATTTATTTTAAGAATTGAAAACTCCCTGGTCCAAGTAGATGTACAATACCTGTTTCTATTCTAAGGCAAAAGGTGCCACTTTCTTTTCTCAGTACCATTCTGTGTATGTATTCTTGCTTAAACTACAAAAATTTTCTTCAAACTGAGATATTTGTTTATGATCAGTTAGGACAAAAATAAATAGCCATTGCAAAGATAAGAACATTTACCCAACATTATATTTTAGGACAAAGAATTTTGAGTAGTATATAAGCCTTTGGGCTAGAGAACAATTGGAGTGTATCCAGTGTCTGCAAATACTTTTTCTATTTCAATGTACTGGAAGTTTTTCTTTCCCTTGGTAAACACTACCCGTAAAATTAACTGAAGTTGAATTTTACCTCAAACACTAAATGGGTGCCTAAAAAAAAGACACTAAAGAGTGAAGATGTGAAGAGTAAAAGCTTCAGGGAATTTATTCTGATTTTAATAGGGATGTCTCTGAAATTCTGTTTATTAAGTGTGAATGTATAAACAGGCACTTTTACATTTTTTTATATAGTGTAAAAATTTGTTTCTCACTCTTATATGCAATCCCAAGGGGAGACTTCTTTTAGAATGTGGCTTTTCTGCTCCCTAGGGTGATAAAAAGTGATGTCTCTGCAAAAAAAAACTTGTTCTTTATTGGAATCAAGTGGTGAGAAATTATGCTGAAATCTGGCTGAAAAATTTTAAATGTCTTTTTCTTAAATAATATACTCTTTACTAATTATTCCTCATTTCAAACATTATGAACATGTTGAGTGACTTTGATAAAATAAAGTATCTTCCTTATTTAATTTTATTAAACAAAATAAAATACAGCTTTGAGTAGATTAAGCATTGCCGGTTGAAAGTGACATAGTTTTTCATTAGAAGTTAAAGTTATGTCATAGTGCTGTAACATCAAATAAGCATGAATAAACAATTTATTCCATCTATTCTTGTTATTTTTGTGTTAAAATGTTAGAGTCAACATAATTTTTCATACTTTATGTGTGGGTAAAATGTATGTGATTTGTCTGCCTGATTTATTTACAAGCTTTCTTCAGTTTCATAGCTATGGCTTTCATTAATTCTGATATGTTATATTCTCTAACTGTTTATTAGATATCAGTGATATGGATATAACAAAGTATACACAGGTTGCTATGAAATATCCACATGAACCCTATGAAGTACTTATTACAATTAATGTATTCAGGATAAAGTATAAAATGAGAGAGGCAATATCATCCAACTCGAGTTTACAATATCTATAGTGAAAATCCTCTAAATTCAACAAAAAATTGATGAACTCTTTTGATGAACCTTTACTGAAATTTCTCAAAGGGTAAAATGATATTAAATATTTTCCATACTATTTATAAAGAATGGATTTATTTCCAAAATGTACTTCCTATACTATAAAATTGCAATTAATTTTTATATGCATCCAATCTGTTTCAATTTTTTAAAAAGACTTCCTATTAAGATTTTCTATACTATTTTATAAACAAGTGTAGGCTTTCAGGTTCAAATAATAACATGTACTAACATTTATTGTGTTGTTTTCAATTTTGTTTAACAAAATCAAATGAAGAAAACCTTGTTGCAATTAGTAAGTTTTAGGTTAGTTAATTAACTCAGATTTTTATGACTTGTCCAATCACATAAAGATAAAGATAAAATGTAAATCAAGCCAGTCTAATTCTGCATGACATAAGCTTAACAATATGCAGATATTCATATAATTATCACAGTGTCTACTTTTTGATGATGAAGGTAATGATAATTGAGATCATGTTGGCAACCTGTCTTACTCATTACTTTCGACATCTTACCAGATGTCTCTTTCAGTACAATTTTAGTCCCTTATCTTTCCTCCACCCTCCCTTCATCTCTTCATCCCCTTCAATTTTAGTGGTGTGCACTAAAACTGGAATGAATATATTACAGATACATGACAATCAAAATTTTTAAAAAGCACCAAAATTAAATATCATTATTCTACATAAATGGGATTAAAGAACCCACTTAAAATAAACTAATTTGTGGAAGCTAGGAATGCATTTGAACTGGGAGAATATAGCACAGTGAAAAACACAAAATTTTGTGCCTTTATCCATATTCCCCTGCTTATAATATTTTTAACAAATTATATATATGAATTGAAGAATAGTTTCTTCAATATACAACCATTGTCATTAAGAGTCTTTTTTAATTCAAGACATTCCTGTGAATGTCTTTTATGTATTTCTTTCTTTTATATTTTATATTTAACAACTAGAGTGGTATGCCTGAGTAATATTTTGCATACTGATAATGTTTAACAATTACACTAATTTTAATGTATAACTTCATGTCTTTCATCAATTTCATGTAATTTATAAGTCAGTATAAACAATGATTCTGATTTTTTTTTTTCTTCTTTCCTGTTGGGATTCCAAGTAGCAACAGTTTTTTGTTTTTTTTTCTACTTCCTAAGATGAAATACTCTTTCCTTTATTTTGGAAATTTCCTTCTTCCACTTCATTAATTATCTTTGCAATGTTGTCTAACTGATCTAAACTCGTTGAGTTCATAATTTTATATTTTAAAATCATATGCACATCATTTTTTACTTTTATATAAACATATAATTTGTTTTTTACTTTTATTAGTGCACAATTGCGGTACATAACAATCATATCCCTCATAGCACCCTACATGTACATGTAGGGTACATGTACATAATGCATCTCAATTTTTTTTACCCCTTTCATTTCCCTTCTCTCCACTTTCCCACTATCTCTTGGTTCTCTTCCCCTTTATAGCAGTTTGATCTCCTTATTTCCATTATTTATCTTATTTTCTCTTTATGTATAGTTGGAGTTTCTCATACAAGACAAACCATGTAATATTTAAGTTTCTATGTCCTATTTACTTAATATTAGGATCTCAAGGTGCAAAATACATATCATTTTAATGTATTCAGTTTCCCACCAAAATTTTCTTTTTCAAAATCCGTTACAAGTTCTAGTAGAAATTACACTTAACACCTCAATGCCAGGAAAATAAAAACCCTGTCAACAGGATTTCACTTAGATACATTTCTAAAATAAATTTCTAAACTTTTCTCAATGTTATGTTTATATAAAAATAGATACAATAATAATATCACTTAACTACTATTCTCTTGTAAAAGTGCACAAATTTCATTAACTTAAAAGAAGAATATTTATAATTCACATTTTGTGGCTATTAGCAGAAACATATGGAAGACTTGATTAACATTTCTGCCTTCAGTCTGTGGCTCTTGAGTTGCAAAGTGGTTGGGTGCTCTAGGAAGTTCTCGGCTGGACAGTGCATCTCTGGTTCATGTGCACAATACTGTACTAGGCTAGCAAAAGGCTGTTCTCATGGAACTGTTAAAGAATGGAAATGTATAGAGACTTCTCAGGTCTAAATCAGAACTAGAATAGCATTACTATTTAGAATCTTATTGACTGCAATAAAGCAAAAATCAGTCTAGAATCTAAAGGCAAGGAAATCAGTTTCAACTCTTGATGGGAGGATGTTTAGTCACATTGCCAAAGACATGAATAGGGAAAATTAAAAACTGGAGTTATTTATCAAGTGTGCCCAACAGCTTAGCTTCTGTTTGAAAGTTTCTGAGCTTAATAAATTTTAAATACCAATGTGATATAAATGAATAATTATTTTGAAGGGAAATATTATTCAATAAAGGATCAATAAGAATAGTTTAATTACCTATCTAAGGCTATAGTGTTAGTAACAGCAAAGGTTTATTTCAAACGACACAGTGGAAGCCATTATCCATAATAAAATTAAGAGAAAAAGACATGTAAAAATCCTTCTATTTTCTCTATAAATAAAAATTTGTCCAAATTAGTTGATGACAGTAAATAAAATAGTGTTTAATTTTAATAGTTCACAATAAACATTATCGTGACCATTAATCAGAGAGTTCAACTTCTTTTTTTTTTTCAATTTCTAAATTTACTTCAAATTTAGCTAATGATAATGTGCAATATTATGAATTATAAACTATTCACACTCTCATGTGCACCTACTACTCAATTAAAAGTCTCCCAGATATGGGAATGTATGCATTAAAGACATCTCATCTTATAGAATATTAATACTATGAGCTGTAAAAATTGAGTGAAGTTTTTAAATTCAATTTCTAAACTTTAATACAAGTTTCTAGTGCAAAATTAAATAATTTTAGATATTCCATCGTTCAATTAACTTTGACATAGAACATTTTGCAAACCCAGTGACCTCAATTATACAATAATGAATGATTGCAAACACTTGTAATCCAATGGCCTGGTATTATGTCTTAATTTTTGAGTCAAATCCAATATTTAGTTAATAGATTTAGTATCAAGGTTTTCTTAATTGCAAGCTCACACTATCCATCCCTGTTTGTTATTTCATTATGGAGAAAGGTTCTTTTCTTCCTCAATATACCATTCAGCATATAAAAACAAAATAAAAGTTAATTCTTTCCCTGTTTGCGCCTACCAAAATAGTAACATCTTTTATATGACAGCTTTAGCAATAGTCTCATAATTTGTCTTGAAATTATATTATAACTTTTAAGGATCATACATAGTTAAGACAATTCTGTTTAATAGCGTATTCTTGCTATGCAGCAAAATGTAGTAGTTTAACAATATTTGTTTACTAAAGACGTGTAAATTATAATTGAAGGTAGAAAATGTCAAGAAATTTAAATTACACGATTCAACTATATATATTTAATTGTTGAAGAATTTTTTTGGCCATTGACAGTAAAGAGCACAGAGAAGTAGAATATTTCTAAATGCTGCTTCAAAGCTCAAGGTTATTTTCTGGTTTTGGTTTGATTTCTCTATGTTCTCAGCAAGCATTCTTTCAGAAAGGTTATTCTTCCTAGCTACATTCCTATATAAATATTCTTCTTTTAAGTTATATTCCTCAGTACGCAGAGCACAGATACATGGCACAATTTCTACATTTACCGAGACTTGGTTTTCTCAAGTAAGTACCTCTGTAGTCTGCTCCCTTTCTCCTTTATTGTTGTTTTGTTTTATTTATTTGTTTATCTTTTTGACATAGGCTCTCACTATGTAGTTCAGCCTGGGTTTGATCTCACTATGTGGCCTCAAAGTCTGAACTTGTGGCTACCTTCCTGGATCAACCTTCAAATTGCTGGGATTACATGCATGCACCACCATGCCTGGTCTGGGTTTCTCTTTTTTCAACTCAGACATCATTCCTCTGATCTCTGTCTCTAAGTGGATTAGCTTGTAGCCATAGATTACAAGTGAGGTATTAACCAGGTTTAAAATTAGTGGAGATAGTAATGACTTTAGAGAAAAGAGAGTTGAGTTTAAAAAAAATGGAACTTGAAGAAAATAAAATAATAGGTAATGTTTTATTACTGTGAAGCTAGGACCATCTCACGTGCTGTATTCTTGTTCATGAAAATCCTTTTAGAAAATAAAATTGAGAGATAAGAAAAAAATGACTTCCTTTGAAGTTAAATTTGTAGACACAAATAACTGCCTCTGTAATATTTAAATATCCTTTGTATATCATGGAGGAAATAAAGAAAGAGGGGTTATACTTTAAGAATTATACTTTAAGATTTTAAATAATAATTGTTTGGTTCTCATTTTGTGAGTAACACTCTGCAAAAATGTTGTAATAAAATACCATAGTGTATAGTTAATGCATAATCTTTCTTCAAGTAAGAATATTTATTTACCTTTTTCATAGTAATATTAACCCTACTTTTCTCAGTACTGTTTTTTAATTTCCTAAAGTGACTTATGAGTTTTCATTTTATGGACATTTTGAAATCAGGCAAAGCAAAGAGTTCAAGTAAGTTCTCTGAGTCCGAAGTCTCTAGGCAGTTGTCCACAAGACTTACAACAAGCTTATTAATTTGTAGGGAAACAGTGCAATCGGAGTATAGCCATACACATAGCTGTCAGTAACTATGAAAAGAAACAAAGAAAATAGACAAAGGAAAATGGTACTTGGGGCAAACAGGAAGAGACATCTTCTCGTGGAGTCATATGCACTCATTGACTGCAACAATGAGTTGGGACAAACATGTGAAATACTATCTATCGATGCTCATTTCATAGATCTTTCTGTTCAGTTCTTCAGAGACTCAGAGGCCTGGGATAATTTTTTAGAGCTGGTCTTTCAGGCGTTCTCTGCTTTGTATGTACCACAAATCCTAACTCTCAGAAAATATGTATTCAATATAAACCAAGTTGTACCCTCAAAAATTTAGGTATAGTGAAGTTTTCTTAAGAGCTTAGATATGGTAGGACCTCAGCTAAAATACCAGTTCCCAGATATCAGCTAATTAATAAATACACAAATTGTCCTTTCTAATGATTCCAGTCTCAGAATTGCTATATTTATATTTTTATGCCCTATCTTTCCTTGCAAAATGTGAATAAATTCTGAGGACCAACAAGTATTAGGAAAAAACCACTTTTTAATTTGCCTTAGTTAGTCCTTACCTCAGATTTATGAATTTACTGCTTGTCTTGGTTACTTTTCTCTCATTGCTGATACAAAATACCCAACACCCAGAATTAGGAAGGAAAGGTTTACTTAACTCACAGTTTGTGCAGGCCTCGCCCCATACGTGGCTGGCTCCAAGGTGGGTTGGCACAGGGTAGAGGGCAACAGCTCATGGTGGTGGGAGACAGCACAGAGCAGCGAGACTGAAAAGTGAGGAGCTGCAGAGAACAAGTTCTTTTCCCTCCTTTACAGGGCATGCAAAGTCCCCATCCCAGGGCAGGTGTAGAGCTCACACCCATAATCCCAGCACTGGCCACTGGATCAACCATAAAGTCTAGAAGCCCAACCCATGACTGCATGAGGTTTTGGGAGGGCATCCAGACACCAACCATAACACTGATGAAAGCTGATGAATAAAAAAAGACACAAAAATGGCCCAGAGTCCCAATATCAGTTTCAAGCGTACTCCCATGTATACTTCAGTTTTTCCACTGCTGTATACAAAAATCTAACACCACAGTTTAAAGGAGAAGACTTTGAATTTGTCTCAGAGGACACCTGGATTATGGCCAGCTGTCTTCAAGGCAGAAAAGCTAAGATGGAATGTTGTGGAGGAGCAAAGCTGCTTATGTTTATGGTGACTGGGAAGTGGAGTAAGGGAATGAAGCCAAACAAGGAAGAGACAAAGGCCCAGACAGAGCCCCTAAGTCATGTTTCTAGACACATGCAGAAATGTGCCTCCACCGATCGCCCAGCGTTAATTCCAAAGCTGATCGATTTGATATGCCACTTGTACCACTATGTTCTACCCCTTGTCAATAAACACACCCCATTTTCCATATCTAATTTCCAAATAAAGACAATGGCAAGCTCATAATTTTGTCTAAAATGATACACCTAGCTAACATACAACCAGAACACACAACAGTGCCTTCACCAATGACCAACATTTCTGGTATTTTGTAAGTTCAACTGACAATTTCTTCTGCAACTAAAGCAAACTGTTAACTGTTTTCCTTTATAAATATCAAAATAATCAGATCAAATCAAAACCAAAACCTGGTTGGGGAAACACTGTGTCCTATAGCTTTATATAACAAATCTAGGATACAAGGTGGTAAAATGTGAGTTGCAAAGTGAACTTGTGGCCTCATTCTGAGGCCTTGCAGTAGCACAGCACAAAGTCTGCCTCTTGGGATGCCTGCAGTGTAGTCTGCCTGAAGCTTTCCTTGGCAGACTTTCCACATTTCTGGCATCTCCAAATTCGAGTATCCCCTGGACTTTTGGCTTCATTCCTATAACTTCACATATTGCTTTACCAAGATCCTTGCCTGGGTTTGCAGGTTTTTCTTTGAAATCTAGGTGAAAGTCTCCACAGCATCACAGCTTTTGTATTCTGTATGCCAGTAAAACTAGTATCACAAGGAGAAATTCAAGGTCTGCCACCAGTATGGCCCATAGGCAGGCCCCACTGGACCATGGCAGCAGGAGACTTTGAGTGCCTGGCTGTCTGAGTAGGATGAGATGAATCCTAGAGAACCAGTTACCCAGGTCGTCCTTCTCAAATATGTAGCCCAGGGACTTCTTTCTTAAATGAAAATTTCCAGTCTTACACTCTTGAGTATGTGCTGTGTGATATTTTGCTAGTATGTGAGATACCCCATACAAAGGCATATTTCTTCTTCACCTTATACAAAGAACATGGTTTCTTTCTTTGTTTTACTTACAGAGATATTTTAACATTTATGTTTTTCATAGAAAGACAGTAGGCCCTTCATATCCATAGATTACATAGCCTAAAATTTAACCAACCATGGACTGAAAATATTGGGAAATGATTGTTTCTGTATTGAACATGTGAAGACTCTTTTCCTGTTATTATTCTCTAAACTATACAGTGTAACAAATATTTGCAAAGCATTTATATTGTTTGCTAGGTCTCTAAGTAATCAGGAGATAATTTAAAGTATATGGAACAGATGTATATGTAATATGCAAATATTATGACGCCTTACACAAGAGACTTGAGCAACCTTTGATTTTCGTATTCATAGTATGCCCTGGGACCATCCCCCACCCCATCAGTTACCATGTACTGACTACCATTTGCTCATAAAGGCTATGGAAGAAAGAGATGATAGGAAGTAGTTGGTGAAATTAAGACTTTCTTGAAGAAGCAAAGGTCTCTAATGCTGCTGTAGCAAATCAACACAAGGTGCGTATTGCAAAACAAGCCAAATACCTTCTCTTAAAGTTCTGGAGCTGGAGTCCATACTCTATTTCACTGGGTTAAAGTTGTCTTGTCAGGCTGGTTCCTTCTGGCAGCTGTTGGGGGGAAATCTCTTTCTTTTTCATTCCTGGCTAATGGTGGTAATCTCTGAACAATTATATCTCCTTTGCCCCCAAATTCATGTAGATTTGGCCTCAACTTTACATGTGGTAATTTGTGGGCTAAAATTTAAGGGTTCTTTCAAAATTTTCTTGTGTTTATTTGTTTTTCCTGTAGTTCTAATCTATATGCTTGGCTAAACATAGAAAGTAGGACACATTATACAACCTGAATTTGGGTCTGTGTTGAAATTTTCTCCATCAGATTAATTACTTTACTCCCTTAGTGTAAGTCTTCTATAAATTTTTAGACATGAGCAAAATCTAAACACATTTTTTTGACAGAGTGACACATTTAGGGCCACTAGTCCTGCTGTTAATGAAATCTTCATTCCTATCTGACACCTCCTGCGGCACACATTTAATATCTCAGTTGCTATCAACATTTTGCTTTATTTGACTCCAGTTACAATCACCATCAAGCTCTGCTTATGACATTTTATAACTTCCTTACCTCACATTTGTAAAACTCTCCAAACTTCTCCTACAAACCAGATGTAGAAGCTTCTAACCACCTTATCAGGTACAGTCGCAGGAAAGGTCCCCTTTCTTCAAAACTGATTTTGTGTATTAGCTTTTGCATTGACATACACAATATTTGGCATTCGTTTGGTTTACGTTTTAAAGGTGTCAGGCCATGTCCAGCTGATTCCTGGGCAGAAGCATCAAAGAAGATATGTACAGTGGAGTAAAGCTGCTTAGTGAATGGTCCCTGGGAAGTGGAGCAGGAAGATAAGACCAAAGAACAAAGAATGAAGAAAGAGACACAGACTCGCAGGCAAAGTCTCTCTGATCCATCCAGATGCGACACACACCCTAAGCAGCAGGGTGCAAAGCAAAGCTAATCAAGTTGACACTTCACCCCTATCATCACATCTTGTCCCTTGCCAGGGAACACATCTCCATATGCCTGACCTAATATCCAGATAAAGACAGTGAGAAGTTTGTAATTCCACCCAACACAATACAGCTACCCTGTGTACCAGCAGATGAAGCACTTCGTGGCATATAAAAGCTATTGTTATCTTTAAATTGTCACTTAATTTAGACACAGTATGTGGGATAAATGGTAAATTTTCATTAATGAAAATATTCAAAAAAACCTGACTAATTCACCTTCTTTTCTCATGTGTGCATGTGTGCCTCTTAGAGGAAACTGTGAAGCAGCTATCACAATTTGCTATGTGGACACTTTTCTTTTAACTAGGTATTATGAATTAAACCCAGTGAAATACATAGCAAAGCACTCCTGTCTGATTAAATTTTAAGAGTAATAAAATGATAATTTGAAAAATAATATAACAAGAAATATTGACTGCTCAGAAATGAATAAAATAAATTCTATAATATGATTTTTAATTGTTTCCTGTATTTAATTTTAATTAAAAATTAAATAAAAACCCATGCTTTCATTCTAAACAAAATATTATTTTATGAAAATTATTCTATTAAACTGGAAAAACATTTATGTATAATTACTACTACAGAATTTCTTCTTTGTTCTAAATGCTGCAAATTATAGAAAATCTTCGATCTACAGAGTAAACAAGTCACTTATTTTTGAAAAATGGAATGTTTTTCTATCCCAATATAGTATTTAACTTTGTGTAGATAATTTTAAAAGCCTCTGAAAAGTAAAGTAAATTAAAATAACATACTTACTTAAAAATACAGTGTTAAATTGAATGTTGGCCGCAGTGTGAATATTATGCACATTATTACATAATTTATTCAAAGTGAATATCTCTTGCAAGTTTTATGATTTTGAAAAATAAAATGTGAATTTAAGTGGGAAGTATTTATAAGGAAATATTTTAGCATTTTTCATACTGACTTACAAAGGCATTAGGATGTCATTTGTGTCTTCAAATTGATAATGAATGCCACTTGTTATTCTACATGCGAATGTGTTTCCTTATGACTAAATCTGTGGCATTAGTGAAAATCGAATTTAAAATTAGTAGTTAAAAAAAGCAATCATTCTCTGAAATTTCCACAGAGCATAACAATAAAACTAAGATACCATTTTAAGAATATTTTAAATCATTTTTAATCAATGAAAAATTTAACCAAAATTACTTAATATCATTACAACCACCAACCTATTGCAAAATCTACTTAATTAAGTTCTAAGATCATTTAAAATCACTCCTGAAAAACCTGCAATTTGGATAATAAAAAATTATCATTTCTTCATATTAATAGAATATCATTTTTTGTGACAGTATATAATTACCCCTTTGAGCTACATTTTAAAAAATATAGTATTTGATGAAGGTTGATGAATATGTAACATGAAGAATGATAGTTTTCTATTCATTTTATAGGAAGCTATCTATGGGGTTAGCATAGTCATTACAATGTCAGAGCCCACCACAAGGAAGAGGCAGAACACCGGACGCTTAGCCTGTTCCTCATTAGAAGCTTGATTTATGTTTTCTCCTCCTCATTTGTAGTAGTAGAACAAATCTGGAACTTCATTTCATATCCTTTGTTTTTGAAAATCCTCGGGTCAAATTATTCTCAGGTCTGCATATGGGTATTTGATCACTTAGGAATGTATGTCTAACAGTTGACAAAACAAGAAAACTTAGTCCCGAATTTAGAGGGTCTCATCCCCTTCAAGGCTGAGGGTAGCAAAGTAAGAAGTTTACAGGGACAGCCATCCAACTACATCCAGCAGTCTCAAGCCACTGTCCAAATCCCATAATCACCTGGATTCTAGGAAAAGAAGAGCTTCACGTGATTCAGGCCATTGTGAATAAAACACTGATTGCATGGAAACAAAAAACCACCACTCAAACCATGAGAATTCCTGAGCTAAACAACTAGGACTGAGTTAATGACAGTTTGGACTCCAAGCAACTAACTAGACCTTAAAAGATTCCCGAGTGCCTTTGGGGATGGATAAGTAAATCCCATTCATCAGTGCTCCCTGCCCGGCTCTCAAGCCTGAGCTCTATTTTCCCAACTTTGCTTTGGTAAGGGACAGCCTGGACCTTGTTCCTCAAGCTAAACTTTTACCTTTTTTTAAAACTTTCTAATTAAAACATTTTCCTCTTTTTTTTTTTTTTTTTTTTTTTCCGTCTTTTTGAGACAGGGTCTCGCTATGCAGTTCAGGTTTGCCTTGAGCTCACTTTGTAGGCCAGGCTTCTCTTAAACTTGCAATGATCTATTGGAAGAGAAAGTAGGTAAAAATCTTGAAGACATAGGAGTAGGCAGAGAGTTCATGAACAAAAATGAAAATGCAAGGGAAACACTCCAAAGAATCAATAACTGGGACCTCGTCCTACTGAAAAGTTTTTGTACATCTAAAGAAATCACCAGCAAAGTAAAAAGAAAACCCACAAATTGGGAAAAAATCCTAGCTGGCTGTCCCTCAGACAAAGGTCTTCTATGTAGAACATACAAAGAATTAAAAAACATGTACCTGTCCAAATTCAAAGACCCAATCCAGAAATGGGCATCTGAGATGAATACATACTTCTCAGATAAAGAAATACAAATGGCAAGTAAATATACAAGAAAATGCTCCACATCCTTAGTCATTCGAGAAATGCAAATAAAAACAACACTGAGATTTCATCTCACCCCAGTAAGAATGGCCAGGATGAAAAAATCATCCAATAACAAATGCTGGCGAGGCTGTGGAGAAATAGGGACTCTATTACACTGCTGGTGGGAATGCAGACTGGTATAACCATTGTGGAGAGCAGTTTGGGGATTCCTCAGCAAACTAGGTCTAGAGGTTCCATTCAAACCAGCTATTCCCCTTCTGGGTATTTTCCCAGAAGATCTGAAAGCATCATATCACTCTGATATATGTGTACCCATGTTTACAGCAGCGCAATTTGTAATAGCTAAATTGTGGAAGCAACCTAAATGTCCATCCACAGAAGACTGGATTAAAAAACTGTGGCATTTTTATATAATGGAATATTGTTCAGCTATTAAGGGGGACAGATTTGGGACCTTTGTAAGCAAATGGTCACAACTGGACACCATACTCATAAGTGAAATAAATCAGGGGTACATGTACAGGCATCATATTGTGTCACTGGTGTAAGAACATGAGGGTGGGAACATAAACTAAGAGACATGAAGGAAATCTGTTCAAAAGTAAAGAACAGATGGGACATGGGAAAAGAGAAAAGAAAGAGGCAAAAATGTATGTATGAATGTATGTATGTGTATACATATGTGCAGGATGGCTAACATGGGTCTACTATTGTCTTATGTCACTTAGTGGTATGGAACAGTTGATGACAGGTTGTTTGATCAATCTTGTATGTCTACATGTGTTCTCCGGAGCATACATTTTGAAGATATCAATATGCAATGCAACAACTATTGTTGGTTTTCTGTTGCTTTGTCTATAATTCAATTCTGATTACACGGTTATTGAGCTACTTTGTGTCTCTCTGTTAATGCTTTTCATTTTTTTTCTTTCTTTTTCTGTTGTTGATGATGTAGTTCTTTTTGCTTTCACACTTTAAAAAGAAGTTGTACTACTGACTTAGGTCACTTTATTGTAAGGAATAGTTGATGATTAATTGTCTGATCAATTTTGCATGTCTATATCTGTTTTATTGAATATACACTTAGAAGTTATCAATATGTAATGCAACAACCATTGTTGATTCTCTGTCACCTTATCTTTAACTCAGATTCGATTGTACTATTCTTATGCTACTTTGTGTCTGTTAATATCTTTTTGTTTTTATACTTTTAAAATAAAAAAAAAGAAAAAACCTTGCAACGATTCTTCTGCTTCAACCTCCTGAGTGCTGGGGTTATAGGCGTGAGCCACCACGCCCAGCTTTAAAACATTTTCTATAAATGTGACCTTTAGATTGAATCTCCATTAATAAAGGACTCTTGCTAGCTGGAAACCACCCCGGAAGTGTATGAAGAGTATATTACAGGCAAGAATAAAATGAAAATTTAGAAAACATAGCAAAGTAGGTATGAGGAGTTAACCTGTTTCTACTTATTCTAAATTTCTAAAATTTTATGTTTTTATTATTTTGAAAGTACAAGAATGAAAACATATTAACAAACAGACATCCATTTACGAAGTAGCACAAGAAGCAAAACTGAAGGTGATAGGAACTTAACAACGGTCGCTGTGTCACATATTGTTATCTTCAAGTTGAATACTGAGATGAACAAATACAGGCATGTAAAATTGGTACAATTAAACATTCATTGTTCCTTTCAATAAAGTTGTAGAAGTCAGTAGTAAAATGAGATGGGTCCGTGAATAATAAACTCCCAAAAGGCCAAATTAGAATTTAGTAGCACTTTTCAATAGTTGATCCCAGCAGCCCCCACTCATGCCTCTGTTTCGAGGCTGAGAATGAAGGCCCCAAGCCCATTGTATGCAGTGCTTATAAAGACAAAAACCACAACGAATGCAGGTATGTGGCAGGTACGTTATGCTTGGGTAACTGTCCTGTTTCTGGCAGGGACGGGCAACGCTCTTTGAGTTCTTTCCGAGAAAAGAACAAGGAATCTTTAAACAGTAATTTTGTTACCATACATGGACTTTAGCTGTTTCAGGTGAATCAGGGGTCAAGTATGGGGTCAGTCTAGCAAGCAGCTGGGTACTTGGGCCATTACATAAAACTACGTTAACTGTCCTGCATATACATACATATATATATATATAATTTTTCTCCTTTGTTCTTTTCTCTTATCCCAGTTGCTCCTTACTTTTGAGCAATTTCCTTTCCTTTCACAATGTTTATCATAACTACTAATTTTTATTCACACTTTTGGGTTCTTACACTAATGAGACAATACGCTGCTCACACATGCAGGTCTGATTTATTTCACTTACGAGTATGGTCTCTAGTTGCAACCATTTACCTATAAAAGCCTTGAGTTTGTCTTTCTTTATAACTAATATTCCATTATTAAAAAATGCCACAATTTTTTTATCCTGTCCTCAGTGGTTGGACATTTGGGATGCTTTCACAATTTAACTATTACAAATTGCGCTGCTAGAAACATGGGTGCACATATATCACTGTGATATGATGTTTTCTGATATTCTGGGAAAACACCCAGAAGGGGAATAGCTGGGTTGAATGGGACCTCTAGGCCTAGTTTGCTAAGGAATCTCCAAACTGATCTTCACAGTGGTTTCTCCAGTCTGCATTCCCTCCAGCAGTAGAGAAGAGAGTTTCTATTTCTCCACAGCCTCGCCAGCATTTGTTATTGGTTGAACAAATGCTATATTAGTGATATAGGAAAATATTTAATTTTTCTATCATATTTTAGAAACTTTATAAAAATATTTTCCATTTCACTGAGATTTATAACAGTCTATTTCAGAAAACAAAACAAAATTAAAAAGTCATAGGTAAATTTTTAGACTATCTTCTTAAAAGTATGTCTCAAATCTAATAAAATATGAATTCAATTATTTAAGACTAATCAATAAAATTGCCTTGGTTATCTTTATAGGGGCCACTGAGACAGGGTCTTGCTATGTAGCTCAGCTTGGCCTCCAACTCACAGTAATCCTCCTGCCTCATCTGCCCAAGTGTTATTATAGGCATGCACCTCCGTGCTTTCCTGTGTATGGCAAAATCAACAAATATAAAAACTTTACTGTTATAAGAAAGGGAATAAAAGAAGAAGGCAACATGTTGGATGAGTTGAAGAAGAAGCAACTATGATAATTTAATTTAGCAGTCAGTAATGACATGAACGTGTCTGTGTTACCTAAGATAAGAAAATGCCCAGTACATATTTTAGTGAGGCCTTGTTAGGCACTGTTTTAAATTTCAAATTTATTACAATTTAAATTGTAATGTGCAATTCAATTACCAAGCATTTTAAAACACATTCACAATTCAAACTTTGCCTATGATTTCTTTCTATGGAAAATAATTAAACATTTTCTAAGTCATACAATATACTTTCATTCTTCTTTTTCTATCATTACACTATGACCAAATTGGGATCTTTTAGTCAAAGATCCTGATAAGTCCCGATGTTGTATTTAGTAAAATATGGAAGTGTTAAAAGAAATGGAGAACAAAAGGAATGAATTATTAAAGGTTTGAAGTTTTCTGACTGATGGTGAAAAGTCTATAATTATAAGGACCAAAGCACATGTGTCCTTCAGGTCCTTCACAAAGTTTGGGAAAACACTATTTTCCAAAAGTTTGGAAAAAATTACCATTCACATGAAGTTTCTAGTATATAGCTTTTATTTCATAATATAGCTAAGAAAACCTATAAAATTTTCACAATAGTATGTTTACATCTTGTATTTGAAAGATATATATTTTTTCCTTATAAATCATTACAGTTATTTTTTAAAATAAAGAAAAAATTATAACAAAAATAAAAACAAACATACATTTAACAAAAAAAAATGAAATGTTGTACCTTTGAAAAAATATTATAGCATTTTTAGACCTGATTCAAATCATCTTATGATTCTGGCTTTTAAAAAGTCACATCCAAGAGTTTCGGGATCTGGATTTTTAAAGGTTAGAATAATTTCTTTCATTAGAATAATCTTACATTGTACAAATACTATTTACAAAATTGCTATTTATAAAGGACTGTAGAGACATTGCAGTATTCTTCTGTTCCTATCCAGTGGGTCAACATCTCAATATGTGCTAGCAAAATTTAGAAGTTTTAGTAATTTAATAGGTTAAAAAAACCTGTCAATTGTGAAGCAATAAAAATAACTGTAGTTATTCTAAATTAATTTAATTCTATTAAACTGATCCTCATTCTAAAGAAAAGAATGATAACTGTGTCTTCATCATTTTAATGAATTATGTGTGCTATCATTATTTAATAGTTGAGAACAGAGTTTATAAGACATTCCCATACCCAAGCTAGTTTTTCGACTTAAATGAAGTTCTGCTGTGAACGGTATTGTACTTTTATTATTCTTCACTTGGATTTAAATAACTACTACATTTTAAAATGCTTTTGTCTTAATCTCTTTTTTTTTCTTGTATCACTTGGTCTTTCACTTGTTTTTTCCTTCTCCAAATATTTACTGCCATATGGATAAATATTGAATATAGCACTACTGTACTGAATCCTCTCAGTGACGCAGAATACTGGGGAACGTTTAAAGGGTCAGCCATGTACCTTCCCATGTTCCCATGCTTTGCATGTTCTAAGAACAACTTTTGATGCATGTAAAAAATTATGAATTAGGAAGAGATAATATATATATATATATATATAAAATATATATTATCTGCACTACTTTTGCTTCCTAAATTCAAATAACCAGTTTATTAATATATCTTAATCGGTAACAGTGGTGAAACATAGCCTGTTCTCTCTTTAGGCTATTTGCTCAGAAATAAAGATAACTTTTAAGTTATATAGATGTAATGAAAAACATACTCAAGGGCAACAAACTATGGGACAGTTTTTTTCTGCTAGGAAATGAGTCTTCAAACTGCAGCAGTGGCGTGGTAGTCAGGCGAGCTGCACCTCGGCTTCCCTCGCAGTAAGCAGGCCACACTATTTCCTAGTAGCCACTGTGATTTCAGACTTTCTGATAAAGGTCTCACTATTTTCAACAGTGGTCTGATCCAGTCAAGATATCAAGTTTTGTCAGACTGCTGAGATATTTAGAAACTCAGCAACTGGATTCACTAAATAATCCTTTGCAAAACCAACAAGACTCCTAGGACACTTTCTTTTTAAAATAAGTTTAGGTGAATCTTCTGATTTAGCTTGACCTCTGTCTTCCTGCACCAGCTAAGACAGATTCCTAATTTAAAAATACCTGGGGAGTAAAACGGGCATCATGTGGAAGGGAAGGCTTTGCAGCATCTGGAGTGATGAGAGCTTTTGATCCCCATTTCCCTGTAGGTCTCTGACATTGCAATTACATTTGAAGGACTTCTCCGCTGAATAATAGTTCCAGTCAAGGTGGCGAAATAACAAGCAGGAAAGAAAAACAAAAGCAAAAACCTTGAAATTGAGACTTTCCTGCTCCTTGTGATTATAGTAAAATAAAATAAAGAATATTCCTGGTTTAGATTATATTACTTTTAGTTAGGATGCCTTGCTTTTATTCTGCATCTCAGTTGTAATCTTTTTCTGATGTGCTTTATATTTTATAGCACTTGAGAAATTAACACAACTTTTAACAAATACATGTAACTAGAATATTTTTATTAGCTTTATTAGCCATAGAACCAGCCCGTCTTTGAATTTCCCTACTGAATGGCTTACATTTTACGATTCAGATTTTTCATAAATATTTGTCATTTCCGGTAATACTGATAAAGAACCGAAATAAGGCAGCGAAAGATGATGGGCAGAATATTGACTGTCTAGGGATAAGTTTACTGCAAAGAGCATTTAAGAAAAGAATTAAACAGGTAAAGTTGCGTCAGATATATGTCTGGGAAGGAGACAAAAGGTAGAGCAAATTCACAAAGCTGGAGGCCAGTGTGTGCATGAGTGTCTCATCTTTGAGAAACACTGAAGTTAGCATAACTAGAAGGAGTGAACACGTGGCAGAATGGGAGGAACTGACCCATCAGCTCAGAAGGTGTGAAAATCACTGGACAGTCTAGATCCTGTCATGAGTGTGACCTTTACTGTGAAAACATGCTAAATAGAAAAGGGCATTGTCTCAGAATTTTAGAGAGGGCACTAAATTGGGACTTAATCCTAGAAACATTTTACCACTGAGCTACACACTTAACTTGCTTTAAAACATTTTATAAATTTATGAAACAAGATCTCAGTGAGAAAAAAAAAAAAGATCTCAGTGAGATGCTCAGGGTGGCCTCAAATTTGTAATCTTCCTGTTTCATCCTTTGGTGTGCCTGGGAGTACAGGGAGGCACCATGTGCCCAGACTCACTCCAAAATGGGAAATCTTGTGTTCTCCTGGAAGCAGACTAAAAGGAGGAAATGACAAAAAGCAGAGACTATTTAGAAAGTAAACAACTATGTAAGCAAATGATGTTGAACAGTTGGACCAACGTGGTAGCAGTTCTAGGTGAACTATTGATTCATTTTTGAATTAACTGTAATTAAGTTTGAAGAAAAATTGAATATGAGCACAAGGCACACAGATGATTTCAAGACTTTGAACTTGAGAAACTGAACAACAAAATTTTCATTTAATGAGATCATTTTGTTGACTTACACTTAAAATATGTTATCTCTAACTAAAGTGATACCAAGGAGTCTAGTAATTGGTATTAGTTTTAAATAAGTTTGGAGTCATCTGAAGGTTTGGCTATATTATGGCATTAGGGCATTTTTTTCAAAAGACTTCTTTTAAAACAAATGCATCTTGTATGAGGGATATGCAATAAGAGAAAAGCTATCTACTTAACAATTACTGAGGAATAATTTGGCAAATAGTTAAATCATTACCCATCCAGAAGCAGAAGACTTGAAATGTAGCAAAGGTGTACAAAGGAACAGGAAGTTATGGGGAAGAGTGATGGTGTTGGGAAGTGGGTTTCGGTGGGCATTTTGAGATGAATCCAGAAGTTAGGGTTAGGGCTTTAAGGCAATTGGAATGCTAGATGAGCTTTAGTAAATAGATTTACCTACTGTAATAATTTGCCCTAAACCAGTAAGTTCCCATTATTTGGTAATTAAAGATTGAAGGTAAAATATGCAAAAACCCCAAAGAAATAAAACCCAGGGGCTTATCATTACACATCACTATCAAATTAGATTTCGTGTACTATAGACCAGATGATTGTTTCATAGAATATCATGAATATTTTAAGTAATATGAAATGTTGAGAAACAGTTGTTTTATACATAGTTACCCTGGACTTAAAGGCTTTCACATTTCTGCAATAATTCTAAATACCTAAAATGAATTTATTCGCACCATCATGTGATAAAGCAGAACACAATGTACTTAGGGGCAGGACCAGTGGCAAATCCAGTGCATCTTTAATTCTCCTGCACCATTCCTCCTTTGAAAAGACTTCTCAAAACAAAAATATAATGGCCATTGTATTTCTCTAGGATTCAAGAAAAAAAAATTAAGACTCAGAGCAGCTTGGTCCAAATTTTCAACATTAACAGCTATGGATGCAATAAATAGAGGAATTAATGTGAAATAACTTCTCTCCACAATAAGTACAGATCTAGCCGTGCTCTACTCTCAGCAGTATCCACACAGAATTTTAGAGAATTAAAAAATCTGGTCTCATTTCTACCTTGTGATTTTAAGCAAATAGTTCAATTTCTCTCAGTTTTCATTTCTTCAGACATAAAGGAGGGAAACTAAGGGACATCTGCTAACAGCACCTGCTAAGCTGATATTCATACATTGTTTCCCCATTCCCTTAACTCTCTGAATTCAAGTTAAAATGACAGACAAGTAATAAAAACAATTTTTAGATATGTAGATATATCTGAGCCCTCCTGGCACAGGCAATCTGCTAACCGTGGATTATCTTGTGTTTGTTCCCAAAGTTTATGTGAGTATACAAACAGACTTAAGCCCACACTAAACATTTAAAGTATAATATACTGTTATCATGCATTGGAAAGTTTCTTAGCATTGGTCCATGCTATTCCATCAGCACTCCTTAGCAGTAGTAATTGGGTATATGATTTAAACCTGGTTTCAATGAAACCTGAGCGGTTACGATAGATTAAGCTGACCACGTAGCTCGAATGTGCCTACACTTCCAGTTTCTGTAACGGACTATTGCAGCTCCATGTGCAGCTCTTTAATATCTTGGCAAAAATTGCTTTACATATATACATGCACGAGGCCTCAAGACTTTTGCAACCTGGCATTAAGAAGATAAATGAGAACGCTTCATCTGAGATTTCAGGGTACTCTCCGTTGATATCTTTCTGTTACTACAGTACAGTAATGAGTTCTTAGCCATGATAGTGATGCTTCTCCATGGCTACACAACTTTTGGGTCTCGGCAAGTTACCATTGGTTAATCCACGCACAATCAATACACAAATCAAGGCAACTAAATTCAAGATGCTAGAAGAAATGAAAATGGAATTAAAATTAGAGAAGCAAATAACGCTAACATTTTTCTAAAGTTATAGGAATTGAACATGAGTTTTAAAAATTCTGTGCTCAGGAGTTTGAAAATTTCTTATAGAAGAGTCAAGATCTAGACAACAGGTGTCTTTTTAGCTGAAGAGCCCCTGGCCGATGCATCTCATAACACCTGCAACCACAGAGCAGATGATCTAGGGAATATGAGCTAGGAGCACTTATCATATTTTCTTGGGCAAATGATAAGAAATATTAAAATATGTATCATTCTTAAGCTAGAAAAGGGAACATATTGTAGCCACTACACCTTATGTCCTTGGAATTAACATCAGTTCAAGACTTTTTCGATGGTCTCAATATGAATGACAATAACCACATAATTATCTCATGTGAAGACAATAAATAAATGTATTTCCTTTTCCATCTCTAGAGAAAATGGTCGTGTGTAGAAACTCTGGTAAAACTTATATGGTACAGAGACAACTAGACCTCTGTTTTCCCTGAATTGGGTCCCACACTCTCCAAAACATAATTACGAGAGTCTACAGAATTCAGTGTTTTCAGCCAAAGCACAGAGGATATATAAGAGGAGATCTGTAGGCCAAATTATAATTATCACAATGATGGACAACAATACAATTTCTACTTCATTAGGAATTTTAATAAGCATTCAAACTGGTAAGAATAAGGAACATTTCGCCTGGCTTCAATAGATGTTATTAAGGATTTATAAAATAAATTATAAATTTTGTCTAGAAGACAGAGATATACTTATTTTAAACTGTAGCCTAGTATATATCTATGCATCATCTAAACATTTACAATTTAAGTGAGATTATATTCACATATATTATTTCTATTTCTTGCTCTATTCCATTTACTTTTATAGTTCTATTTTACAACCCAGTGGATTACTTTAATCATTACCAATTGAACATCATGTTCAAATCTGTACTATAATACTGGCATAAATACATTTCAGTATTAAAGAACTCCCAGTTTTACATTATTTTCAAATTTTAATTTCTTGAAAAAATGATGTAATTGGTCCAGACTCAGAGACCATGGCTATGACTTTAATCTAGTAAACTGTACCACCTAGTGCATAAGCCCGGGGGAATGCTTCCTTTCCTCAGTTCTTATCCAAATGGGGCATAGAGAAAAAGAACAGTGTCTGCTCCAATAGGTTTGCTGAGCCATGGCACCTTGATGCACAATACACCCCCTGTCCTTCTGTCTATTGCTGCCTTTCTGTAAGTAATAAATCCACGACAGTTGGGTGCTGGAATATTCTGTCTTACTAAACAGAGTTAAGTTGGGAAGTAGTACACTGTGGGAGACCACTGAAAGACCTGCGGTCTGCATCCATCTTGTAAACTACCAGCCATCTTGAGAATTTAGTTTCAGTTTCCATATATGGTCAGTATCCTGTAGTTTCCATGTATGGTTAGTTTCCTGTAATTATGTAATAGACTTCTATATATGGACAACTTCCTGTGATGATGTAATATCGCCTGATGCTCTGACTACCCTCGCGTGATATCTGGACCTCCCTCCATTGCCTAGTTACCCACTGACGTCAATCCTCACTCCTGCACTGTATATAAACCCAAGACTTCTGCTCAATAAACGGGGCTTGATCAGAATTTTGTCTTGCCTCCATTTCTCGTGTCCCTCTTGTCTCCTTTTCATCCCACTCTCCGTCTAGGGTCTCCGTTGACTACCCACGGGTCGGGACAGTACACAGTGCATTTACATCACATACCCTAAGTAAATTCGGCCATTTACAGAAGAGGAGGGAAAAACAAAACTTTGAACTTAACAGTGATTCCAAGAATCGTCCACTACAATAATGCATAGGTACAATATCGATGATATCAACTACAGATTTTTATGAGGAACAATTATTTGGAGACTTGCAAGATAATCCTGTAGTGTCCCAATCTTCGCACACTGGATACCAAGCCATGTAACTTAGTGTCTATTCTGATTGTCAACATTTTCTTCTGTTTTTAAACACGAGGCCATGAATTGAAGAAGGACATTTAAGAAATGAGGATTTTGTTTGTTCTGTGGTTTTAAAATTGTCTTTGTGTGTGATTATCTATCTCCAGTTGAGTTTGAAAGGGACAATTAATATTTTACGATCACCAGGTTGCACACTAGAAATTTATATTTTTTAATTTAATCCTTCCATGAGAAATAAGGTTACTATTTTATCTTTATTTTTCAGAGCTGTAAATGGAGGCACAGAATGTTTAAAAAGCATGTCGCATAGAGTTTTGGTGCTGGGGCTGTGATGAGTCCAATTCCAAACTGATATTCACTGACTCCATGCATGGCTCGAGGCAAGGAGGGTGGTACTCAAAGCCAAATACTGGCCCAGCTTCTTATTCTGAGAATTAATGAAGTTTCTATTCCAAAGGTCTAAGCACTCGAGTATGCACAAAATGGCCAATGTAATAAAAGAGATCCTGGGAATAATTCAGTAATTTGAAGGATAATAAAAGTAGTCCTTATTTTTTAAGGAAATATTGTTAAGTGTTTTGAATGTTAATTCAGAGGTCTTCTATGTCTAATTTTATTATGATAATCATACAACATACAATCAAAAGAAGCAAAAAGAGTATAGTTGTTTTGTTGCTTTAAATAATGCATTTAAATATTGTTACAGAAAACAAGAGACAGGTTTTTTGCAGATGCTAAAAATAACCAGTAAAGGGGTGGGGATATAGCTCAGTGGAATAAGCGCCTGCCTAGCAAGCACAGGGTCCTGAGTTCGATCCCCAGTACTGCAAAAAAAAAAAAAAAAAAAAAAACAGTAAGAATTAGACTTCCTTCATGTACAAGAGAGTATGTTCAGTGCCTAGGAATGAATGTTCCCTTGATTTTTTATCCTGTAAATGAGAAAGCTTATTTCTATGAGTGGAATTCCAATCTTCTAATTAAGGAAGTCATTACATCAATGAAAGAGTAACATGTGTTACCAGGACTGATGTTCTTCCTAGTGTCAGCAGAATTATGAACCTTTAAAGTTTATTCAAGCTCTTGCGCTCTTATTAAAAAGCCCTTGAAAAGAGGTATGAGGTTTTGAAGCAATCCTATCCTTGAGGAGTGATTTAAGAATCTTAGTGTAGAGTTATTGGATCACTATTTATAGAACTTCCCTTCTCATGTATCTTTATTGATTCAGAGTGTCATTAAATTTCTAGAGCTGTAAGGAAATTGCTCACAACTCAAGGATTTTATACTATGGACAAAATCTTGGATAGTTCAGATTTTCATTTTATGGAACTGAAGAAAATTGCTCAAGTGAAGCTTAAAGTAGTCATTTAAGAAATAGCCTGCAGGTTTTACTAAGTAGACACTACATTTATAGTTGTCAGACTTAAGAGTTTCCAGGCAAATGTTTGTTTTTAAGTCCACTTATGAACGACTTCTGTATGAAGGGGGAAGAGTTGTTGCTTTTGTTTGTTCACATGAGCCAAACTTAAAGTGAAAATAGAGATATTTTAGTGAATTATTTACTTTCTAAAATTAAAATAGCAAAACAATGTAAGAAGTATTATTGTTATATAACTAATATTATCTTAAAAACACATCATCAAAGGTGAGATTCAATTTCCTTAGCAATTGCTCTAGACTCAGGAGTTGGAGCAGAGGCAGCTGAGTAAGACCCTGCAGAGTTCTTGTCCTACACAGGAAAACAATTTGAGGAGCTATTCATGTACCAAACAACCTTGCAAGAGATAAAACATCTAGATATGAGACTATAGTGTCTGGTTTTAGTATCATCGTAAGAAAAGCATATTGAAGAAGACAGAGAAAACAGCTGCCACTTTAACCTTCTTAAAAATCAAGCAATATGGAGAGTTATGTCTCCTACTTAGAGGGGGTAAAAGAAAATCAGTCCGAGCCTTAGTCTTGAAATCTAATATCAGCAAAAACTGCAGTAACAGGCAGGGCCCACAACTTTTGCCCCAGGCTTGTGTCTGAGGAATGAGCCTTGGAAACCACCACCTTAGCCAGATGACTGGGGCACTGCCTCTGAAATGCCTCCCAAAACCCAGAGCAGAAGTGAGCCAGCTCTGCACTGACCTTGACAGTAAAGGAGTTCTCTTCACTTCAACCTTACGCAACTAGATTGGGAGCAATGCCCAAAGCCGGAGACACCACACCTGTCCCAGCACCAGATGGTCAACTACACCCCAGTGGGATGGACTCATGTGTTGGCCTGTACTAGCTGCTGTGGGCATGGTCCAGTATATATTCCTGCAATTGTGCAGATCCTTGTGCTATGTATAACCCACCCTAGCATTAACCTTTGTGACCAAGGCGCTGCCTTCACTAGGCTGACTCACAAATAAGACAGCATAGAGCAAACCTTCATTTGCTGCAAGTAGGACAGAGCAGTAAGCACAGGACTTTGCCATTCAAAGTGCCAGTCTGGTGAAAACTGATGATTTTATGTCTGCCAAGGAATGGTGCCACTGGAACAGGCAAGCAGGCACCTCCAGCCTCTCCACTGCTAGTCAGATCACTTGTGGCTGTGGCTGTGGCTGTGGCCATGGCTATGGCTGTGGCTATGTCTGGGTCATGGTCTTAACCCAGTGGTTAATCATCGTTCTTTTTCCCACCTGGTTTTGGTGATCTGTTGAAACTTAGTATGTCAATACTTTGCAGCATTAGTAGCCAGTGGCATGGCAGAGGAGTCTGGGGTTATTTTCTCTTGAGCAGTTCTGCTCCAGTAAGGCGTTATGTCCACTGTGTCTGGGAACAGACTGATGACTGTGGACAGTGTGTCTATTTACCTACACATTAGAAAGAAGCTTGTAGGGAAAAACTATTGCTTCAGGTATTACCCTAGTTCATAACGAACAAGCTGTCAGCTATGGCTTGAAACAAACCTGGGCTTGGATTGCCCTCTAGAGACGGAACAGAAAAAGACACAACAAATCTGTGGTAACATCTGGTGATGAAGCGATAACAGGTCAGAGAAAATGAGAATTTATTCCAGAATGTCTGCTCTGAATAGCTGGGAGCACAAGAGTTAGCATTTGAAGTGGGAGCAAACAGCTACCACCCCAAGGGCTCGATGACACTGCGCCCCAAATGCGGGGAGGTCTCTCAGGGGGCCATGGTCTCACTTCAGTATCCATCTGCTAGGAATTATGGGCATGCTTGGGGATGAAGCATTTTCAAGCATTTGCTTCAAGGAAACTCAATGAATTTTAATAGGAAAAAGAAAAGATATAATAATCTAACAGAAAATTAACAAGTGCAAGAGACAAAAAATAAAAATGAACAAACAAGAACCAAATAAATCCTCATTCTGCACCCAGCAAAGCTATGATTTAGAAATTGAAGAATATTGTGCCAGAGATATAGATCATTGGCTCACTGGCTGCCTGGTAAGTGCAAGGTCCTGAGTTCAATTCCTGGTACCACAAACAAAACAAAACAAAACAAAGAAATGAAGGTATATCTAGAAATATTCTTAGGCAAAAGCTGAGCTAATATATCTTCACCAGAACTGTCCTAAAAAAATGCTAAAGGAAAGAAATGTTAGTGAATGACAAAAAAGCTTTGGGAAATGCAAAACTGATGGGCAAGAAAAACTTTACCAACAAATTCAGCATTCTCTAATACTATACACATGCTGCATAAATCAGATCTTAACAAAGTAATTTAAATAATAAGTGTATTAATATGTTAAGAGATTGGAAATATAAAAAACTATAAATTGGGACATTTTAATACTGTAGAGTTTTTAGTAGTACTTTTTCTATCTTTTTTGTTTTTTACTGTTTTACAATCATTTGAAGTTATCATTTCAGTGTATCTTGTTAAAATAAAAAATGAGTTGAATAAGCTTCATAGAAACCAGAAAACAAAAATCCATACAGATGAAAAAATTAATGAGTAGAGTCAAAACACACTTGTAGAATAAATTGCTCCATCACAAAAGAAGATCAGACAAAATGAAAGAAATGAAGCAATAAAATAAAATTAGAAATTACAAACTGGCTGCAGTAAGGTGTTACCTTAGATTACTGGTCATCTAAATTACTAATTTCAACAAAACAAGTGGAATGTGATGAAATTTACTTGTGATCTGAGTTGAATTTTCATAGCCATCTTTCACGTGTCATTAAATATCCTTCTGTTCTTTCTGACCTGTTATCTAATACTCACTCAAGTCACGTTCTAATCTTATTATACGAATATACACTCTTTTATCCTAATTCTTATCTCTTTACAGGACCTTTGCCTCCAATTTAGCTATGACAATTACATGCATTAATATTATGTGTAAGACTGACGTCAGGGGTCAGAGCACTTTTTTTGAACTGATAGACTTGCAAATATTTGTATTTTCCAACTCTCCAACATTCAGTTTACTCATCTGCAAAGTGGAAATAATAATGGCTTTCCTTTGAGTACATTATGGAGACGAAAAGAAAAACTATAGCTTAATTATAATATAGATTCAAGTTCATGTCAGTTATTTTGTAAATATTTTAACTTGTGAGCAATCATATAATACATGGTTTAACGTACTTAGATTAGAGCCAACAGTAGTAGTGTTTAAATCTAAGCTCCAATAACGTCTTATGTTGTTTTTATTATTTATTTTCATTTCTTAGAACATGTGTATAGTGCATGAAGTTTACATTCATCTATGGAGTAGGTACAGGCACACAACTCGGTTTCTTCTCCCTTTTTAAAAATGTACTTCCGCTTCCATGTCGCAGCCCAGAGTCAGGGTGAGGGGAGGGGAAGGAGCTCTCCGTGACAGCCAGGGGCGCTGGCCAGGACGCTGCAGGGTTGCTGCTTCCCGGCCTTAGGAGAGGGATCGTGGGGAGGGGCTCCGTGTACCTAGAGTCTGTCCCAGAGGAGTTTCTAAAGCACTCTTCTGTGCCTTCTAGATATCTAGGAAGTTCACTCAGGGGCTGCTCCCGGGAGGAGTGAGGATAGGGGCCGCGCAGACTGATCTATCTTTCTAACTACTCTCTGGATGTTTGCGCTGTTTTACATGTATCTTTGAAACTGATTTTCTGCCTCAGGGTGTAAGCTCTTCCCCCACTTCCAGGTGCAGTGGCTGTGTTTTTAGTTGTCTCTGTCATGTACCATGAATGTGACTTCGCTCCTGAGCTTCTGGGGTCTCCCATTACTTATTTTCTTTATTCTTCAGATAGTTCATCATTAAAAATGGAGTGAATTATAATTTTAATTATAATGCTAGAATTAAAATAACAAATGAAAAACTATTAGCAGGATGTCTGAAAAAATAGCAAACTGCTAATAAATTTTACTTCCTCTAATTTTCAGTCTTTTTCCCATTTGCTTTCAGAATAACCCTGTCTTTAAAAAGAATTAAAATGTTGTGCCAGCTCCTCATGAGGAATGCAACTGTCCTGTACAGCGAAGGTGTGCTAATAAGAAATAATAAAAAATAAATGTATATGCACTTTGTGCATTGGCTTACGCCTGCAATCCATGTCTTCTGGGAGGCTCAGACAGAAGGAGAAATTCAATTCCCATCTGGGCAGTCAAAAGGGGAAGGCGTTATTGCTCACTCAGAAGATCCTGAGTTTATGCTCCAGTACCCCCCAAAAGTCAAAAGGCAACAAGAACAAGTCAGGTGGAATCACAATCCCTGACCTGAAATTATACTACAAAGCTACTGTAATAAAATCAACCTGGTACTGGCTAAAAAACAGACCTGAGGATCAATGGAACAGACTGGAAGATGCAGCCATAACCACAAACACACTCAGCCACCTAATATTTGACAAAGGGGCCAAACAAACTCACTGGAAAAAATTTAGCCTCTTTAATAAATGGTGCTGGAAAAATTGGCTTGCCTCTTGCCAAAAGAATGAAAATGGACCCAAGTCTATCACTGTGCACCAAACTCAAGTCAAAATGGATCACAGATCTCAATATTAAAACAGAAACTCTAAATCTATTGGAAGAGAAAGTAGGTAAAAATCTTGAAGACATAGGAGTAGGCAGAGAGTTCATGAACAAAAATGAAATTGCAAGGGAAACACTTCAAATAATCAATACCTGGGACCTCATCTTACTGACAAGTTTTTGCACATCTAAAGAAATCACTAGCAAAGTGAAAAGAAAACCCACAAATTGGAAAAAAATCCTAGCTGATTGTTCCTCAGACAAAGGTCTTCTCTCTAGAACATACAAAGAATTAAAAAACATGAACCTGTCCACATTCAAAGACCCAATCCAGAAAGGGGCATCAGAGATGAATACACACTTCTCAGATAAAGAAATACAAATGGCAAATAAATATTTGAGAAAATATTCTACATCTTTAGTCATTCGAGAAATGCAAATAAAAACAACGTTGAGATTTCATATCACCCCAGTAAGATTGGCCAGCTTAAGAAATCATTCAATAACAAATGCTGGCAAGGCTGTGGAGAAACAGGAACTTTTCTGCACTGTTGGTGGGAATTCAGAGCTATTCCCCTTCTGGGTATTTTCCCAGAAGATCTGAAAGCATCATATCACCGCGATAGATGTGCATCCATGTTTATAGCAGCACAATTTGTATTAGCTAAATTGTGGAAGCAACTCAAATGTCCATCCACAGAGGAGTGGATTAAAAAAATGTGGCATTTTTATACAATAGAATATTACTCAGCTATGAAGAAGGACAGATTTGGGGCTTTTGTAGGCAAATGGTCACAATTGGACACCATACCCATAAGTGAAATAAATCAGAGGTTCATGTGCAGGCAATGTATTGTATCACTGGTGTAGGAATCTGAAGGTGGGAATGTGGATTGGGGGGTGTGAAGGGAATCTGCTCAAAGGTAGGGAGCAGGTGAGATGAGGGGAGGAAGAAAAGGAAGAAAGGGACAAATATGTATCTATGTATGTATATGCAGGATGGCTAATCTGGTGCCACTGTTGACCTGTGTTGCTTTATGGCAAGGAACAGTTCATGATTGTTTGATTAAGATTGTATGTCTAGGGGCTGGGGATATAGCTCAGTGGAATAAGCGCTTGCCTAGCAAGCGCAGGGTCCTGAGTTCGATCCCCAGTACCGCAAAAAAAAAAAAAAAAAAAAAAAACAAGATTGTATGTCTATGTGTGATTTCAGAAACATGCAGTTTGAAGTTATGGATGTGTGGTGCAACAACCATTGGTGATTCCCTGCCACTTTGTCTATAATTGAATTTTGATTGTACTGCTCTTGTGCTTCTTTGTGTCTTTTTGTTAATGTTTTCCTTTTTTTGTTATTGGTTTTTTTTTTGTTTTCTTTGTTTTTTATACACAGAACATTCATTATTATGAAATGTTTTATTCACCAATCTTTTTTATTTTAAAGAGAAAAAAGATAAAGACTATACAGAATTTCAAAACAAGATGATAGATACTTAGCAGTGGTTGTTCTAGCCTCTCCCTGTTTCCTTGGTGTGGGGAATTGAACTCAGGACCTTGCATCAGGCACTGTGCCACTGAGCTATATCCCCGGCACAATTTGGGTTGTTATAATGCATATTGTTATCTTCAGAGTAGTTGCTCAGATTTCCAGATAGAGGCCTGAGAGATTGATCAGACAATGTAAGCACTCACCCTTCTTTTGATGTGCTTTTCTCCCCATCTGCATGATTTCTTTTTAAATCTACCTGGAAAGCGTCTTCTTCTCTCAGATTGTGTCAAGCATCATTGACTCTGTATGGCCTTATCTGACCATTTTGGTTAAATGCATTGCTATTACCCTGGGGATAAAAGTAATCTGTGGATACGTCTTTCATGAACTTACATCATATTTGTGATTTATATTGCCCTTTGTAATCCTTCTGCTAAAGTAATGACACAGTCATCATACGACTTTTCATTTGTTTGGCTTTATGCAGCTCATATCGACTCACAGTAAGTTCTCAGTGGCTGAATTGAATTCAATAGCATTTAAGATGTGTGGCTATCTGGTAATATGAACAACTAATTCAAAGTGAACATTATGCAATATAACAACCATTGTTGAATTCCTACTATCTTGTTCAGTGAAACTGTATTATTTATAATATTTTATTATTTTTTAATTCTAGCATCTGCTTAACTAGCAGTCACTCATTCATTTCAGAAATCTATCATCCAACAAATGTTTATGGACCTCCCACTATATGCATAGGTTCACCTTAATAGTGAGAACAACACACTGAACAAAATCATTTGTCAAATACCTTAAGAAAAATAGTACATGGCAAGAGGCTGCTAACACTGTGTGATTAAAATTTAATAGTGGTAGAAGGAAAAGCTGCAAAGATAATATGTAGGTCAGCCTCGCTTCCAAAAAAAGATGTATTTCTCTAGTGAAGAAATTAAAATACAATCAAAGCATTAGATGCAGACAAATAGGTGAGAAATCTAGGATTATGAACATGTGTCACTACATCCAGATTATATAAAACATGATAGAAGTAGCAACATTGGAAAATATAGATACCTAAAGAACATAAAATGAAACAAATACAAATACATACACACATTTGCAATACAGAGTAAACTATATATACATTCTCTCAGGTACTTCTCCACTAAGTTTCATATTTATGATTTATATACTTCTTGACTACATGAGTTTTTAATAAATGTGCCTGCATAAACTAGATCCAATGAATATCACATGAGTGTTACATACATTTCAATATTAAAATATTGTTAAGCAAGAAAGTAGTTTATCAATGAAGATACACACTACATGATTTATTATTTTATTTAAAATCTTACATATTAATGTTATGATCACTAAATCTCTGTTGTTTTAATACATATATTACAGGATGGCTATTAGTTTCATTGCATAAAACAACTTGGAAATATCTGTGTATAATTCTACTTTTTAATAATATCTTAAAGAAATGTTTTCTTAGCTTTAAATGAACATATTTGCATTGCTGATATCCATAGTTTTTGTTGGTAAAGACTAGCTAGAAACCTGATGTCTATAATGTAGCAGAATGTACTTGTCTGAGTCAATAAAGAGAATTTATGTGTGCCCAACATCGTGAATATAGTTTAAATGCATACTGTGGAATGGAACATAAGCAACGCTGAATGATACATATGACTATATAACTTAGCAATGATACTTATCCTCAATTATAATGATGTCTATCTAAAGTATATGTGTATAAAACCACTAACCCAACTATATAATTGGTTGTAAATTGAAATAAATACTAGTGAAACAATAAATGGAAGGATTCTATGAGGCAGTGTCCTAGAAGTGAAAGTGGGAACTGAGGGGGATGTCGAGACATATGGTAGATAAAGAAATAATTATCATATGGAATTGAATGAAATAATGTAATTAACTAATTTCTTTCCACTAAAGGCCTTGATAGAACCCAAATAATTAATTTGTTTCAGAGGTCAATGGGGAAAAGATATATTATGGAGCCTTTACCATATTAACTAAGTGCTTTTGTTTACAATTATTCCCTATCTAGAGAGGCATGGCTTTTTAGCAAAATATGGCTAATAAATTCATTTTCAAAACATATTTTGATTGAATTCAAGCAAATTCTTCTTTAAGCCATAACTCTAGAGGTTTGTGGTAAATTTCTCCCTGGATATCTTTTGACCTCAAGTCTAGAGTAAATTTCTAAGGATATTTTTTGGAGTGCTTCTTGTTCTCTCTCACCATCAATATAAGCTTAGTCAATTTGACACTAGTGATACCTGAAACTATTTGCAGAAACGTAGGATGTAAAATTGAATATAATTTTCTTCTGAAATAATAGCAAAATACCTGAAAGGTATGTTTTTAATACTGTTTCCTAGCACATAAACACTTTGGCCTTCCCTAGGAGTCTCAGTAACGACAGCAGCAATTAGAAATAGTTTGCTAATAATTGACATAGAAGGGAAGACATTATCCTCAGGGAACATCCAGCAGTAACAGCAGTCATTATCCATTGGAAAATAAAAACTCTTCAGGAGAATGATTAAAAAATAATAAGATAGTTGATTTTATAAATTTTCCAAACATGATGGTAAGGAAAAAGAGAGATTGAATCTTACAAAATAGTGATTTGTTAAAGGTTTTATTTAAAACAGAGTGGAAAGTTATTTCTTGAGACAGGTAACATCAATTTAACCAAAACAGTGATATTTTGAGGAAGAAGATTTTAATTTAAAATTTTTAAATATAATTCTTGATATTTTAAGACAAAAAAATAAATGTGAGGGCAGGCACAGTGGAGCATGCCTACAATCCCAGCACTCAGGAGGCAGAGGCAGGAAGATTGCTGTGAACTCAAGGCCACCCAGAACTGCATAATGAAACCCAGTCTCAAAAAGATAAATAAATAAATTAATTAATTAAATTTAATGAAAATAAATTTGAAATTATTTGTTTATAAATGTACAACTGTGTCTAAGCTGCATCACTCTAGCGTAATTTTTGTTATTCTAAAAAGAAATGATCTAATTTGTGGTACTGGCTATAAAGTTTTTGTTCTGGTATCCCTATATCATTTGGCAAAAATATAGTATCTCTATTTCAGGGCTAGAATAATCTCAGCTGACAGCACAGCATTTTGGTATAGGTTTTGCTTTTCCTATTCTTTTGTTTTTTAGAATATTCCAAAGCGAGAAGATATAATCACAATGATAGTCACAGCACAGTCACTTAAAACATTTTATCCAGATAGATGACATTATTCAATTTTGTATATTTTTAAACATAGGCCAAATATGCCTGTGAATTTGGGAAGCTACATTTAAACACAGTGTGCACTGTCTGCCGAGGACCTATTTGACACCTGGGAAGATGATATTTAGTTTCTACCCAGCAGGGAAAATAACAACAGCAATAACAGCCAGCTCCCACTGCTAAGCTCCAGGCGCACTTTATCCAGGATTACAGTTCGCCAGGCAGGAAATCGTCAAACACCCAGGAAGACGGCATTCCGCAAGAAATTGCTGCCCGAGACCTAAGGCCTCTCTGAGTGACCAGAGCCCTTTGGAAATTTTCTTTTCAAGTACAGTTTCTTTCATTTACAATTTCATTTTCATGTTCAATTTCATTTTCAATTCCTTCTCAACTATTTTTAGGTAGAGAACATTAATTTAGGGAGAGCTCACTTTGAACAGGGAGAAAGGAATATTGTGTTTTAATTGTTTTTCCTATTTTACATCCCCACAATACATAAAAAGACAGTTATTACATGGTGCAGAATTACTGAGACAAATATAAAAACATGTGAAACAATAACAGCAAGCATCTTTCCTTAAATTATAGTATTTTTAGAAAAATGCATTAAATTCAAATACAAAAGGTTCCAAACTCATTTAAAGATTGTGCATATAAATATTGTTGCCTATAATTCTGTCCCTAGCTTAACTCATGCTATATATTTGGTGTTTTTCAGGGCCGCAGCAGGACAACTTCTAACAGAGACATTCTTAAAGAAACACAGGATGTGTACCTATAGATGTGGGAGAACAGGTATCTCTGTTATGGTTAAATTTAAAATACCCCGTGTCCCACGTCTGATGTGTTTGAAGGAGGTACTTCAGGAAGGTGGTTAAATCGTAGGAATGCTATTCTCATCAGCTGATGCTTTGATGAATTCATGGGTAAAGTTGTGGTTAGGAGTTGTGGCCTGGTCAGTAGGTCACTAGGAACATGACTGGAAGGGTATCTTCTTTTCCCTGTGTCCTACCTTCTTCCTGTGTTTTCTGGCATCCATGTTTTGAGCATTACCTTTCCTGCCTTGGAGCCAGCTAACCATGGGCAGAATGCCCTGAAATGGTGAGACAAAATAAAAGGTTCCTTTTTTTAAATTGTGAGTATTCAGTACTTTTTCCCAGTGATGAGAAAGTGACTAATAACCTCTCCACATGTAAATACTAACTTGAAATCATTTATGATTTCTAAACTCAATTTTTCCAATGTTCCCTATTTCTTTGAATGATTCCATTAGATCATCAGTCACTTTCAGTATATCTTATAATTAGAGAAATACATACGCTTGATTAATAATCTTAAACTTCCTCCATAAAAATTCATTATCATCTGCTTGAACCAGTTGTGAAATTAAGCCACCCTCTGATACGTGTTTCATATTGCTTCAAAACTTATCTTCTTAAAGTATCAGGTCAACCCCTTTGTTTTGTTACAATTTGATTTATAATATAATTTTACCTGTAGTAAATTGTTGAAATCAGTAACTGCCCTGTGTTTTGGTTTATGCCAAACCACATTCATATTGGCTTAAATAAAACATGAATTTATTAACTCACATGCTTGGAAGATGAATTTGGATTAAGGGTTAGTGCATTATAGTGACTCAGTAATGTGAAAATTCCATAATTTCTTCTCATCCATTTTATCATTTTCTTACATACTTTCAAATTTAACTTATGTATGTTTTATTCATGAATTTAAAATAATTTCAAATAGTTGTTCTACTCCATGATTTTCTTTCATGTTTAAGAAAAAGGAAGTTTTTTTAACCATGAAATTTGTCCTGTGCTTCCTTCTGATGTGGCAGGTTGGATCATGTGACTATCTGTGAAGCAGTGACTGTGCAAGGGCAATGGAAGTTGATGATTATTTCAGCACCTGCAAAAATAATGGCAGTTAATTAATAGAAGGCTCTGATCCAATGGATGGTGGAAAAAATAACTACAGTGTTCTCTGTGTTGCTAAATTGGCCAGAGGTTCCGGTTTTTTTACATTTTACTCATTTATACATTTATTACATAACATTGTACAGCAGAGATGGATTGTATTTTCCAAGTTTGTTGAATATAGTTCTCTCAGAGGCTCTTATAATGTCCTTGCCTTGAGCCTGGGAAGTCTGATGTGAGAGATCGAACCAACAGAAAGCAGCAGCAGTGAGGGTAAGTGATGTGTGAAGGCAGGCTATGAAATTTCCATACATATCTGCTTGTTGTCTGGACAGACTTCTGGAAACAAAGTCATGTAGACTTTTCTTTTCTTTCCTTAATTTTTTTTTTCATTTCTCATAGAAAAACCCGTATCTGACAACAACCGGCTACAGTACCAACCAACAATCATGAATTCACTCGTGAGTTGTCAGTATGACCACAGCACCACTGCCACAGGAATATGAACTGCTGACAGAACACCAAAACATATTTCCTAGTGAAAGAACCAATTTTCAGCACCATGAAAGACAATACAGTTAGTTGTCTTTATTTTAATCCACTGAAATTTGAATGATTTATTGCAAGCTATACCAAATAAGGATATTTCAACAGTAACATATCTTTCAAAAGATGCTTCAAACAGTACTCATCTGTAAAATGATATTTATATTCTTGCTCTCCTCAGTTATTTTGTTTCTCTTATGCTTCTAAGGCAGGTTAAAAAATTTAAAAAGTGTTATCATTGAATCTATTCTTCCTATGAGTCTCTATCACCATACAGCAATTCTGGAAAACTGAGTCATATCACTTTTTTGCTGTGGAAAGTACAGTGTATATAATTGTTCCTGTATGGATTTAATTAACCAATTGATTAATTAATCACCATTTAACTAAGAACTATTATGGATATTTGGACCTTAATTCTGCTGCTGTGGCTGTCTTGATAGCTTGAATTGATTCAAAATGCTTACTATTCATGGTCATTTTGACTTAAGGAAAAAACAGAAATTGCATGGCTCCAGATCTGGTTAATAAAGTAGATGAGAGCACATCATAATGCTTTTACAGTCTGCCTCTACACTGGATGGCACTTCGCAGCAGCATTACCCCTGTTCTTATCACACTTCATAAATACACTTATGCAAAGAGGACTTCTAGAACTGCTTTAGAAAGTGTCAAGAACAACAGAATAAGTGTCATCAAAAGAGAGGAAGAGCTTTGAGAGGGATTAATCTTTTATGATATTTTAAAATAAGAAATAGTCATCATATAATTTGAACTTTCCATGTATCTTCTTTCGGTTTATGCATTTCTTCATATATAGCATGATTTTGATTTTTTAAATACTGATTTTGTAAATACAATTATTTTTTTCAGGTAATTCAAGCTATTCTTAATTGCCAAAATACTTCTCCAAATGACATTGATAGTATCATTTTGCCTTTCTTATCTAGGTTCATGTCAATAAACAAAAAAGAAGAAAATTTCTATATGTAAGTTGGATTTGAATTTCATGCTGCTCTTTATGTGCCTGGAATTCTTAATATCATAAATATTATATGAGGTATGGCAAACATATCTCCTCAAGATTATATGCACTCAAGCTATTGTAAGATATTCTTTTGTGACATTTAACATAATGTGATTGATTTACATTCTATAATCCTTTATTGCTCTGTAAATTGTTGCTTATTTTCTAACAAAACTCTTGCTTGATAAAACTCCCATGTAAATTTAGATTGTTTTGTTTTGCAGTAAACAAAAGCACTTATTTTTCACAGTGTAATCAGCATATTCAATAGCAATATGATTCCTTATAGTTACATTCTTTAGTATTCTAAATGTTGAAATGTGTAGTTTTCTTATCTATATACTATTTATATTTTCAAGAAATTAAAATTATTGAAAAATGTAATTTTAAAAACCTTTGATAAAGTTTTATAAACTTTAACTTTAGCATATATCATTGTGCAGTTTTTCATTACACAGAATTTCCTGCCTCCAAAGAGAAAATGCCACTCCAGCATAAAGTTGTTCTAAAAGCAAAACATGTTTAGAATGGCTTGTTAAAGTGGCGAAGCAGGAGGAAAACTCTATGGAGATGAGGTGGGTACTTTAGCCTGAGCTTTAACAACTTGTTATAGGTTGCACACATGAATACTGCTGAAGGACACTGGAGACTGAAATTATTCAGGCAGTTCATAAAATAAGAAAACACTGCTGGGCATCTTGCAGTATTGCCAATAGAGCATATGAAAAGATAGTAATAAAATTCAGAGGTGACTGAAATTTGGAGACATGAATGATAAAAGACTATGGCACTAATAAAAATGTGAAATTTGTGTTCAGGAACTGACTGTATGAAAATGTAATGAATTGAAATTTTAGTTTGCAATGGTGAGATACCGATGAGACGTCAGGTGGACGGAGATTTGTAAGAGAGGGGAAAAGCAATACTCCACACAGAGCAACTACTTGTCCTTAACAGATGCAGATGTAGGGCGTGTGTGTGAGTGTGTGTGTATTAGGTGGCTGGAGAGAGAGAGCTGCCTGTGTAAACACTAAAAATTCACAATGGGATAGTGCAACTAAGACAATTGCTGAAAAGAAAGAATATATTTTCCCTAAATCATTCATATTTCTAAGCATTTATTTATAAGCGTATTAGTTGCATCCAGAAGTACCAGAAATGCAACAGCAGCATGAATGGTCTGAAGCTGCATTGTGTGTAGGGAATGCAGATTTTAAAAGCCAAATCTTGATGAAGTTAAATATCATTTATGTTTCCCATTTGCCTATGAACCTGCAATTGTTTCTCATCTGGACTACTCATAAGTGTCATTCTTTCCAAGTACCTGAAACTGCCAGAGTTCAAGAGCACTACATGCGAAGAATGTCATGATTTACACTACAAGTAATAATGAAGAAAGGTTCCTTTTCTCCTGAAGCCTGGTTGGCATCCCATTTATTTGATTTTTTTTTTCATGATTGCTGTTCTTTCTGGAGTAAGTTGATATCTCAGTATTGTTTTAATTTGCATTTCTCTAATGTCCCGTGATACTGAACATTTCTTCATGGGTATAATGGCCACTTGTACTTTTTCTGAGAAGTATCAATTCATTTCATGAATAATGTTATCATTATGTATTACAAATATATACTAGTAAAATATATTAAAATATGCTTTTGCATTTTCTGTAGCATATGTAATTATTTTTTGAAAATATTGACAATAAATATATTATAATCCCATTGTAAACATGTTGTGTATTCATTGGTTACTCCATATGTGTTGAAAATTTATTAATTCAATCATTCCTTTATAGATTACATGTAATATGCAGTGTGAAGTTTAAAAATTCAGACTATGCTAAAATGATTGCGATATAAAAATAACAATAAGAAAAATATATGTAGAAACATGCTACCAAGAGACATAATGGGATAATTTCTTCAACTAAGGTGAAAGATAATTTCCCCCAAACTTGCATGTACATGCACTCTTAGAAAAATAATAACAATTATAAGAAAAGTGAAATAATATTATATACTGTACATGCACAATACAAACAGTATTTTCACTGCTGGTTTTACCAAAACATTCAAAATATATATTTCGGGCTGGGGATATAGCTCAGTGGAATAAATGCCTGCCTAGCTAAGTGCAGGGTCCTGAGTTCAATCCCCAGTACCACCAAAAAAAACACAAAAAACAAAATATATATTTCAACAAATATCAAAACAAATAAAACATAGGAAAAGAGAATATATGTACATACACACACACACACACACACACACAATTTTTTCCTTCTCCCTTCCTTCCCCTTACTTTACTTATAAATATGGACTCAAATTATATTCATTTCCATACAAATGTCTCAAGTTTATTCTTCTTTCTAGCTGAGTAGTATTCCACTGCATGAAAATACATCTTTTTTATCCATTTCTCAGTTGGCAAGCATTTGGGCCATTTCCAAGATTCAGCTATGACAAATTGTGCTGCTGTAAACATAGGTGCATATATATCCCTATGGTATGATGTATTTAATTCTTCTGGGAAAATACCCAGAAGGCAAAGAGCTGGGTTGAATGGGTCCTCTAATCTTAGCTTTTGAAAAATCTTCACACTACATTCCAAAGTGCTTACACCAGTCTATATTGTTACCACCATTGATCCCTTTTAACTTTAGTGTAGTGCACTGAGATTGATAATGTTCTAGTTCAGTCTTCAGTGTGCAGATAGCCTGTTTTTCCAGCACATTTATTAAAGAGGCTATCTGTCTTTTAGTGAATATGTTTGGCCCCTTTGCAAAGATAAGGTGGCTGAGTGTGTTTGTAGTTGTGTCTGCATCTTTTAATCTGTTCCATCAGTCCTCAGATCTGTTTTTTTGTTTTTTGACAGTACCATGCTGAATTTTTCACAGTAGCTTTGTAGTGTAATTTCAAGTAAGGAACTATGATGCCTTCTGCCTTGACTTTTTGCATAGGATTGCCTTTGCAATTCTAGGTTTCTTCTGATTCTAGCTGAATTTTGGAATGTTTTCTCTGTTTCTGTGACGTATGTCCATGATATTAAGATGATTTTATGACAGTAGATTTACAGTATAATTTCAAAAACAGGGATTGTGATGCCCCCTGCATTGGCTTTACTGCCCAGAACTGCCTTTGCTATTTTAGGTCTCTTCTGGTTCCAAATAAATTTTAGAATATTTTCTCTAATTCTATGAGATATATTATTGGAATGTGGATTGTTATTATTAAATCTATATAACAGTTTTGGATAGATCGCCATTTTCATTGTATTATTCATTTCTACCGAAGAGCAAGGGGTATCTTTTCATTTTCTGAAAACCTCTTCAAACCATTTATTTTAAAAGTATACTGTAGTTTTCAGTGCACAAGTCTTTTATGTCTTTCATTGCATTGATACTACATATTTCATCTTTTTGGATACTATTGTAAAAGGCGTTGTTTCCCTAATTTCTCTCTTAGTTATTTTGTTATTCATGTACAAGAAGGTATTGATTTTGAGTGTATATTTATACCCAGCTATGCTACTGAATTTGCTTATCAAATTTCACAGGGTGTTTTTAGTGGAGTTTTTGGAGTCTTTTATGTAGAGTATCATGTCATCTGCAAATAATAATAATTTAACTTTTTCCTTTCCTATCATTATTCTTTTTATTTTTTTCTCTTGTCTAGTTACTCTGGTTAAAGTTTCCAGGACTGTGTTGAATAAGAGTGGAGAGAGTGGACATCCTTGTCTTGTTCCTGATTTTAGAGTGAAAGCTTCCTGTTTTTGTCCTTTAGTATGGTGTTGGCCATTGGTTTGTCATATGTGTCTTTTGTCAGATTGAGATAAAAATGACCTATTCTAACTTTCTGTAGGGTTTTTATCATAAATGGATGCTGAACTATGTCAAAGCATTCTCTGCATCTGCTATCTATAATCTCTGCAATTTATAGTTTATCTATAATCTCTATAATCTCTGCATCTACTATCTATAATCATCTACTGAGATGATTATATGATTTTTGTCCTTGGCTCTGTTAATATGGTGCATTATATTTGTTAATTTGCATATGTTGTAAAATCCCAGGATCCGTGGGATGAATTCCTCTTGGTCATCATGTATAATCTTGTTGATGATTTTGTACATTGTGTTTGCCTGTGTCTCACTGAGGATTTTTGCATCTACGTTCCTTAGGGAGATTTGCCTGTAATTCTCTTTCTTAGTTGGGTCCTTCTATGGTTTTGGTATCAGGGCAATGCTTGCTTCTAGGAATAAATTTGGAAATATTGCTGCCATTTCAGTTTCATTAAAGAGTTTGGTAAGTAGTGGTGTTAGATCTTCTCTAAATGTCCCGTGGAATTCGGCAGTGAATCTGTCTGGGCCTGGGCTTTTCTTTTTAGCGGGTTTTTAATTACGTCTTTGAGTTCATTGATTAATATTGTGGTTTTTTAGCATTTTTATATTTTCTTAATTCAGCTTTGGTAATTTATTCAGCATATTACCGAATCTTGTTTCTTAATCCATTCTGCCAGTCTGTCTCTTTTGATTGGTGAGTTGAGACCATTAACATTGATGGTTATAACTGACATGTACTGACTTATCATTTCATGTTAATTTCCTGTTTTTGGCCCCCCTTTTTATAACTCTCCCTTTTTTTGTTTTCCGTACCTGGTGGATTCCTTCTGCTGGGGTTCCCTGGAGTTGTAGTCCCTGTTATCCTTTTCAATAATGTCCTTCCAAGTATTTTGGAGTGATGGATTGGGAGGCGTAAATTTCTCATATGTTCTTTGCCATGGAAGTATCTTATTTCTCTACCAGCTTTGAAAGATAGTTTTGTTGGATACATCAACCTGTGTTGAAGGTTATTTTCTTCTAGAACTTCACTCCAAGCTCTCTTTGACTTGAGAGTTTGTTCTGGGAAGTCAGCTATGATTCTGATGGGTTTTCCTTTATAGATGATTTATTTTTTCCTTAACAGCTTTCAAGATTCTATTCTTGTGTTGAATTTCTAAAATCTTGACTTTGATGTCTCTGGCTATAGATATTTTAAATCATGACTAATTGGAGTTCTATATGCCTCACTTATTGGTATGTCAAATTCTTTTTCCCTACCAGGGAAGTTTTCTGTCATGACATCTGTGAGCTATTTTTTGTATCATTTGTGTTATCTTCTGTTTTTTCGTTAGCTCCAATTAATCCTCAGTTATTGTTCTTTGCCTCATTTATCAGTGGCTAGACTGATTTCTCATTGTCTATTTCTATTTTCAAGGAAGCTTTCTTTTCATAATTCTAATCATAACTCTGTCTTCTACATCTACATGTGTGCCAATCTGTGCCAATTCATTCAGCAAGCCAGCAGTAGCTTTTTGGTAAGGTAATGGATAATCTCAGTGACCTTGTACCTTCTAGTCAAGACTAGGTTCATTCAGCCTGCAGATATCAGTGAACGTTCTGTGGTCCTGAGCCCAGCTGTGAGCTGCTAGTTGGAGCTGACAGACACTCTGAGTTCTGAGCCCAGTCAGCCCTTCTCCAAGATGACTCATGGCTAATTGCTCTCTCATGTGGGACAGGAGGACTGATCCCCCAGCACTTACCATCAGCTAGTATAGTCTCTTCGAGCCCACTGTTCTCTTCCACTCCTGAATTTCTTCATGGACGCCTCTGGGGTCACCAGTAGGCACATCAGTCCCCAGGTTTTAGTATCTCCTCTCGAGTTACTCTTACTCATTGTTAAATTTCTCCTTAGTCCTACCTATGACTTTATTCCACTTTTAGCAAATGGATGATATAGGAATATAAAATGCTTTATACATTCTTATAGATTAGTGTCTAAAATTGTACATAAAATATGCCTTGATTAAAATAACTTTAATAAATGAAATACATACTTCGCTTTCCTAACATGAAAGGGATTTTTTACTACAATTATTATTATTTTTGTCTTTTTATTTGTTTTAAGAGTTTATTTGTTTAAAGAGTTCTTTAGCTGGGCTTGAGGTACATGCCTATAATCCCAGCACTTTGAAGGCTGAGACAGAAGGATTGCTATGAGTTTAAGGCAACCTGGACTGTATCGTGTGTGCAAGGCTAGCCTGAAATACACAGACTGCCAAAAATTGTATACAAACTTCAGGAAAGGAAACATAGTATTATTTTTTAACAGATAATTGTGGTCTCATGTAGGGGACTACAGAGGATGTTGTATGTTGCAGAAATCCCCCTTTACCACCTTCTCTTAGAGAAAAAATTGAACATGCATGTGCAGCAATCTCAATGATGCAGATTACCCAAGCAGCAGTTCACTGTACTAATAAAGACCTGTAAGCTAATGGCTACCACTTTGAGCACCTCTTGTAATTATAGAGGCCAAGGGTAACTTGTATTAATCTTTTGATATCTCAATAAATTTAATATTAAAATGTTTAAACAAGTACATGGCAAGAATCTATCACAGAAAAACCACTACAAAACACAACAACAAAAAGTGAGTTCTGTGACACATTCCTAAATTATTCATCAGTGTCTCCCAGGGTGGGAACTGATTCCCTACACAGCCTTTCTTTAGCAGGGTACACGAGGGATGTGCTGGCAAAGCAAAATGTTTCAAATTTTACATCTTTGAACCCACAAAGTGTGGTATTTCTCCAGATCTTGAGATGCCTTCAAACCCTTTTTCCTAATCTCTTGAGGCAATGTAATTGACTTATTTTTCATATTAATTTTATTTTATTTTTTTTAAGCAAACAAACTCCTTTTGCCCCATATCTTCACCTCCTTTCTGGCTATCAGCAAAACTTTCTAAAATTTTTGGTTATGATTTTTTCTCCCAATTCTCACTGAAAATCTATCTAAAAGCAGCCAGCATTACTCATGCCTAACAAAAATACCGGGCTGATTTAACGTTTCCTTTGCAAGTTCAATTAGTCCATGATCTTCAAATTCAGTCTTACACGCAATCTTAGGAAATGAGCAGAACATCTAGCAGCAGTTCTTTGCCATAATTCAGCCACTGAGGTGCTCTAGAGGCTGCTGTAACCATGGCTATGGCTTGGCTACTGAACAAGCTGGTGGCAGCCTTGAGCAATAATCCAAATTTTAATTAAATCCACATTTCCATCTGAAACTTCATGAGCCTATCTTTTACTTTGCCATTTCTATCAACATTGTGGTCTTCTGATCTCTAGCCAGAGTGGCTGATCAGACTGTCTTAACAGCAATCTTGGATTTCTCTAGCATATTTGTTCAAAGTTAACAAACCCCTCCAAAGAGAAACTTCAAAAAGCCAGTGACTGACAAAGCTAGGTACACTCACAGAAACACTGCCATCCTCTCTACCAGGTTTCTGCATTAGACACTTTCCTGATGCTGCGATAAGACACCTGACACCTGGAATTTAAAGATAGAGAGGTTAATTGTGTCTCAGGGTTCCAATGTATTTTGTCTATGCTCAACCTGTTCAAAGATAGAAATGGCATGAGAGAAGTACTTGGCAGAGGAAAACTGGTCATGTACTGGTAGACAGAGGGCAGAAACAGAGGAGGACAGGCATGTACTCGTCCAAGGCATGTCTTCAGTAACCTGATCCTACCAGGTACCACCTCCAAATATGAGATTTGCGGGGTAATATTAGGGTTTAACCATAACATTCTGACCTTGACCTCCAGAAGATTTATGTCTATTTCATTATGCAAAATGCATTTAGCCCATCTACAAGAGTTTCCAAAGTCTTAACCACTGAAGCATTTTTAAAATGTCCAAGCTCAAAGATTTCTTTGGGACCCAAGGAAAAATTTTAGCTGTGAGGCCAAGTAGAAATCAAATGAAAGAAATTTAGAAGCCTCCACCACACAGTAAAAATTCCCATGGGAACTTAAGGAGGAAGGAATAGGCAAAGAGAAGAAAAATGGGCCAAAACAAAAGTGAAACAGACCTGGGCAAGCATTAAATTCCATACCTGTGTGGTTAGTACGTGCAGCACTTGTAGTCAGATGTGAGTCTAAAGGGAATGTATAGTCTCCACTCCCGTGGTCTTGTGAGATGCACTACATCTGCCTCTCTGCCCCTCTTGCATGTCACCCTCCCTTGGAGCCTGCAACTGTGAACTGAAAGCTCTACACAGCGTGAACCAAAGTAAATTTTCCTCCTTCATTTTTTTTTTTTTTTTTTTTTTTTGGTGCCTGGAATCAAACCCAGGACCTTGTGCTTACCAGGCAGGCATTGTGATGCTCAGCTATACCCTGTCCATTCTCTTGTAATTTTGGGTTTTAGGTGTTTTGTTTCTACAATGAGGAAGGCAACAAAGACAGCTGGCTTGACTCACTGTTTTCCATTTTACTCAGCAGATATCCCATGTGCTTGGGATCTTCACCTTCCTGGGTCTCTCACTGTACATTCTGCTTGACTCTCACAGGTTTGTGCCATTTTCTCATGGGCTTCCAGCAGAAACTTTGGCCCAGTTGATATCTTTCCCTGACTTCACTTCTGAAATCCTGGTTTTCTGCGGATATCTTAGTGGGAACTTTTGTGGCCTCACAGTTCTTGTGCTCCTCATCCCAAACCGTCAAGCAGCATGTGGATGAACCCAATCTGCCTTCCACCATGGCTTCAGTAGTCTCTGACATGGCTGAAGTCAAACATACAAGTTCCTGAGGCTGAGATGAAATGCTTAACCACTGCAATTTAGAGACAGAGATATGTAACTTGGTTTACAGTTTCAGTAGTTCAGTGTACATTCCACTTTCTCCTGGGCATAAAAGGCCTGGCAAATAAGTATGGCAGAGAAAATCTGCCATCATCATGGTAGCTGAGAAGCAGAGAGAGTAAAGGGGGAAGGAAAAAGCTGGGAACAATACATCTTTTGAGGTGATGGCACCGGTGACCATTCTGTCTCACCAGGCCACACTCACAAACAGAACAGTCAGCAATAAAGTATTCTACTGATGACCGTAGTAACCCTACAATCCAATCATATTCCTGAAATCCAGCTCTGAACCGGAAACTTTGAGGGATATGTTAGATCTTAACCATAAAAATATCCAAAAACAATTTTGTTTTATGTTAAAAGTGATTCCTTGATAATTTAAAATGTATCTGTTTATTTCAGCTTTAGAATGATATGAGCTTTCAAAATACTTTGTAAATTTTCTGCGCATTGATATAAGTTATATATGAAATATGTCTTAATTCAAATGACTTTGAATGAATTAAACATAAAATTCAGTTTCTTGACATGAAAGTGAGTTTTTCCTTTTGTTAGTATTATTATTTTCTTTTAGTTTTAAGGGTGCCATGAGACCCATCTCCAAAATACTCATCCGAGAACTCTAATAACTTTAAATGAGGACTAAAGTACTCTTTCACAAAAGAGGCATTAAGATTTTACAAAAGAAATTTGGTGTTTGGAAAAAATATTAAAATGACATTCCCTAAGTGATTTTTATAAGACTAGTAAGAGCTAAAGTGAAATGAAATGTTCAATTATGAGGCTAGTTATGTGGTCCCTTTCAGCACAGGATGAAGACATTTTATGATCCTATTGGGCTTACTATAAAGCACATAAAAATAGAGCATTTTGAAAAAGAGCTTATACTTTAAAACAAAAGAAAACTCTTTAACATGGGTGTATCAAAGTATCTGATGAATATTATAGAAATAAAGTGTGATTTTCAACTGACAAAAATTTAGTGTTTTTTAAATGTTAAAATAGTATTTCAAACTGTGTCTTATATTTATTTTAATTTTTTTATGTAATTGTTCAGATAATTTTGTTACACTTGTTTTTGTAAAACTTAATGATTAGTAAATTTACTTGAAGCTCCTCTGATCTCTGTATGCTGCTAATCTAAACATTTAATACATAATGCCCTCTCCTCTTTTTAATAAGTGTAAGATTTTGCTTCTTAAAATGAACATATTGGAACACTCAAATGTGGGTCAAAAGTCAATGATTTTTCAAATATCATAAAATTAGCCACACTTTAGACTTTTGAGTAAAATTAAGAAGTTAGATTAATAATATCAACAGTAATGTATTAAAACCTTATATTAAAATGATACAATGAAAGATATGTCATTTATGACCAAAAAGAATTAATTAGTCTAAAAATACAAAATAATGCATTGAACTGTGCAGCAAGTTTTGCTGCTTTGAAAAAATAAAAAATTTAACTCTAATTTCAAATCATGTGACAGAAAGCACTTTCATTATTTAATCATGAACTGTGTCATTTCATTTTTAGATTACTATTGTACACATGTAAAAATCATAACTTTTTTAATCTGTGTATGTTCCTATGTAGTGCAAAATGCATTATGTATGTATTCATTTATATGGTGCAATATTTATGTATCATAAAATGCTATTCTCTTAATCTCTATATTTCATCTTTACTCTTTATTTCTTCTTGCTCATTTCTCTTCATATTCACACAAACATACAATATTACTAGATATCCCAGGAAATATAGAAAAAAATAAAATAGAGCAATTGTTAAGTGATCTATCATGACATTTTAAAGATATTCTTTTATTACTTTACTTTCTCAACTTCTTACTTAAAACATTGCTAAAACAGTTTTGCAAGATTCTTAGAGAGTCTCCACCCTGAGATGACCTTTATTTAATAAGTATACAATAGTTAAAGTTAAGTGTTTACTATTTCAAGTCCTCTGCTTTAGTCTAAGGTACACACTTATAGTTTGAAAATGTCTGTGAAGCATTTTAAAGCACTTTTTAAAACACTTCATGACACAGAATACATTTTCAGATAAATTTTCTAGCAGCAGCTATTTGTGGATGTTTAGTTTTCTGTTTTTGAAAAGTTTGAAAAGATAATTGACATTGTAATCTTGGAAAAAATATGTCCATGATGCTAAAAATAATTGTTAAAAAACAAGGATTGAAATGTACTGAGGACATTTTGGAACTTTAATGAGTGTATTAAGTAAATATGTTGCTAATCCCCAAGACTGGTTATCTGCTTGCATTGAACACACTTAAATTAGAATCTTAGCTATAAATATAATTTAAAAATAAATAGATGTACTTTTACATAATTATCACAGGCAAAATTTTAATCACAGTGAGTACCATTATCAGGTATTTTAGACAGTACTAAAGTTATAAAAAGTAATTCTTAGTTTGGATATAATGCAGTGAACTGAACTTCCTTTTTTTGGTTCTTGGAATCAAACTCACAACCTCGCATTTGCCAGGCTAGTACTGAGCAACTGAGCTAAATCCCCAGTCCTTGAACTTCCTTCTATATACAAAAAATATTACAGGTCAGACCCAGTAGTAGTAGTAATAGCTATAACTTTTGTATCAGTGCAGCCTGCTACACAGTTTATTGCTTCTCCTATTTCATTTAATCTACACGTTCATTTTGCAAAATGTAAATTATTATCACCTCTAATAGCTAATAAAGATGCTAGAAAAAAGTGATAAGAAGTGATATTTTCTTAAAGTTTAGGCGTTGCTGGAATCTTTACCTATATTACTTAGCTTTATGTAGTCTATAAAATGAAAATCCACAGTCCATCCTAAATGGACTTTGAAACAGCATGTGTTATAATTTCTAAAATACTCATTTTACTCACTTGTGTAGCTCTTCTAATGACCATGTGCCCCAAACTGTTACACAGATCCAGTAGAATTCTGAGGAAAATACCATTGGTATACCTCACGGACCTAGAGAAAATATTCCAAAAATTCATCTGAAACCAGAAGAGACCCAGAATAGCAAAAGCAATCCTGGGCAAAAAAAGCAAGGGAGGAATGTATCATAATTCCTGATTTGAAATTATGCTATTAACCTACTGTGATAAAGTTAGCATGGTATTGGCAAAAAAAAAAAAAAAAAAACCTGAAGATTCATGGAACAGACTAGAAGATGCAGACACAACCACAAACACACAGCCACCTTATTTCTGATGAAAGTGTCAAACAGGTTCACTGGAAGAAATATAGACTCTTTAATAAATGTTGCTGGAAAAACTGGCTTTCCACATGCTAAAGACTAAAACTTATCCATGCCTATCACCTTACACCAAAATAAAGTCAAAATGGTATAAAGATCTAAATGCTAAAACAGAAACTAGATCTACTGGAAGACAAAATTGGTGGAATCTTGAAGACATACTGATAGACAGTTCATGAAAAAAAACTGCACAGGAAATACTTCAAAGAATCAACAAATGGGATCTCATCTTATTGAAAAGTTTCTACACATCAAAGAAATCACCTGCTGGGGGAAAATAAAACCCACAAATTGGGAAAAATTTAGCCAAGTATCCCTCAGACATAGGACTCCTGTCTAGAACATGTAAAGATTTTTTTTAAATGTCAGGCCCCCAAAATTCAAAGACCCAGTACAAAAATGGGCATCTGAGATGAATGTACACTTCTGAAATAAATAAATATAAATGGCAAATAAATACATGAAAAATGTTCAATATTATTAGTCATGCTAGAAATGCAAATTAAAACACCAGTGGGCTTCCATTTCACTCCAGAAAGAATGACTATCATCAAGAAATCAATGAATAACAATGCTCAAGGAGCTGAGTAGGGGAAGGAACACTTCTTCTCTGGTGGTGGGAGTGTAGACTGGTGCAACCAATATGGAAATCAGTCTAGAGATGCCTCAGTAAACTAAGATCAGTGGTCCCATTCATCCCAGGCTTTTCCCTTTTGAGTATTTTTCGAGATGAACTGAAAACTTCATATCACAGTGACATATGTGCACCCATGTTTATAGCAATGCAGTTTGTAATAGCTGAATCTTGGAAACAACCCAAATGCCCATAAACTGAGGAATAAACAAAAAGGATGCTGTATTTTTAGACAATGGAGTATTATTCGCTGTTATGGTTGGTGCACTGTGTCAACTTGAGATGTCTAGAATCTCAACGAAGTAATGTAGCAGTTCTACATCCTGAAGTGAAAAGGACATGAGCTTGCTTCTTGTATCTAGTAATCAAAATGACTGATTTTAAGGGCCCAGGCTATAACTCAGTGGCACAGAGCCTGCCTGGCAATTGCAAGGTCCTGAGTTTGATTCCTAGTACAGAAAGGAGCAAAACCCAGAATGACCGATTTGAAGACAACAATATGCAATATACAAGCCATTGTTGAATTCTTATTTTTCCAATGATGTTTTCTGATTACTTGTTACTGTCTTTGATTGTTTGATCCATCTTGCATCCCTGTATCTGGTGGACAGAGCAACTTCACTGAAGATAACAGTATGTAATATATCAACCATTGTTAATCCCTATTGTTTTATCTGGAGATCATGTACCACTTTTGTTGTCTCTGTGTTGGTTTTGTTTTTGTCTCCATTGTTGTTGTTTTGTTAGTTTTTTTCTCTTTAAAAGAAAAAAGAAAAAAATAATTTTGTACATGTATTCTGAACAACTGTCAAAAATCATATTTGTGAACATCTTGGTACAGATTATAAAAGTTCTTTAATATTTTATCAGAAAGGTCAGAGTACTTAATATAAATTTTCCAGAATTCTTTCACTACAGTTATTTGGTCATAACAGCTAGTTCTATCATTATTAACAAATATTTTTCCATGAAACATTGCACTCATTTTGTTTCTTTTTGAGAAATACCTGTCAAATATTCAATTCTGAATAATCAGATTTTAAGCATTTTTTATTCAAGTATAAAGTGTATGATACACAACAAGTAGCTTCTTCAGCTCACAGCTCATAGAAAAATCCATAGACTTTACCTTTAGATGTTGTAATTCAGACCTTCATAACAATGATGATAATAAAGATAATAGTAAAAATAATAATATTAGCAATAATAATAATAATAAAAGTCCTTCATGCATACTTCTAATTTTGCTACAAAAAATTTTAAAGCCCAAAAATCAGTATCAATATAACTAACAATTACTTTTGCTAATCCAACGTCCTCTATGAAAAAAAAACTGCATTTTATTTGAATGTGAAGGTGTAAAAGCAGCTTAGTTATCTTACACAAAAACAGGCAGCTAAGCAGAGAAGGCGCCGGAGGTACAGATGAGTGGTCAGCTGCACTGAAGAGAATTAAAATAAGATTATGTGGTAGGACTTTGACCAGGAATGTTGCTCCTTAGGCAAAGTAGAATGCAACCCCTATCCAAATTGAGCCCCAAGTTTGGAGAAAATTAAGACTCCAGAGTAACTGGTTTTCTTTTAGAAATGGTTTCCATTGAACTCTGCACACTCAGTAACTGGTTTAAGAGAGGCTGAATTCTCACTGGTCATTTTAAACCAGTAGAGCCATTACACAACTGAGAAAATTCCTATGGTCTGCTTATCTACCCACTTGTGGGACCCGTCTCAACCACTGGAGGTCTGTTTTGTTCTTATATCTTCAACAAACAGTTGCCTTTTCCTTTGTGTCTGCAACTTGATTCTTTGACTTCCCGAGGCAAAGGTTTGGTTATAATGATTGCTCTTTCAAATGTGCAGCATTAACAAACTCGATCCCACCAGTAACCTCTGGTGACACTACTCTGGCCCCTCCGTAAGCCAGTCCAATTTCTGAAAATAAGTCAGGGAGGAAAACAATGTGTATTTTTTCTTGTAGTTTTCCCATACAGACTTTATTAATTTAAATTTAAAAAATAATCCAAACTTAATTTTCAAGTTCCCTTTAGTTTCCATTACCTTTTAACACAATATAAATTGGAAATGCAAATTATAAAATAGTGATAAGCTATACAAAAGTATGACTGAGAAAGATCCCTGCAAGGTTGTGACATCTTGATGAAGGATTTGTCAGCCTCTATGGCTAAGGACTTTGGACTCCCATTCTCAACAATGTAAGTTAGGAAGAAGAGAAAAATAATGTGTTTATCCCTGTGGACAGGATCCCAATAGCCACAGCCACAGAGTACATCAACAACAGGACAGCTAAGTAGGGCAATGTGCTTGCTGGGAAGGGTAGAATCAGGGTAAAGGAAAATGAGTAACTTAGTGCATACCTGTTGCCTCTACTTTGAAGACAAGAATTTCTCTTCCCTGAAAAAGGGAAGAATGAACAGTGTCAAAAGTTATCTCTCTGGTATTCTTTATTTTGTTTATATATGTTTTGTTTTGTTTCATTTTGTTTTGTTTTGTTTTGCTTTGTTCTGTTTGTCTTTTTGACCAACAGTTCAAGCTGGCCTTGAGCTCACTTTGTAGCCCAGGCTGGTCTCAAAAGTGCAATGATCCTCGATCCTCCTGCCTCAGCCTCCGTAGTGCTTTGTGTATGTGCTTTTATGGTTAAAACATTTTTGATTAAGGAAGACATATTTAATTTATTCACCAGGTCACCAAATTTATTAAGAATGAGCAACATTCTGCCTTCTTAAAATAATGTTCTGTTAAGTTTTAGCTCATGAATAGATTTGTGTTTAATACCAACAGTCTTCCACATTCACAGGAAGACTTTAAGATTAGGTGCCCTTGGCAAATCCACTTAAAATTGTTAACAAATACTTTTTATGCTAGAATCTGAGCCTTCCGTATAAAATCAGTTTAAGAATTTTGGCATCACTTGGGGAAACATTGGCAGATGTCAAAGACTGTTTTTTTCTTTATGTTTCTATGACTTGAGCCAAACATTCCTTAAGGATTGAGAACCTTTTGGGGTTTTGTGTAACTGTTAGAGCCTCAGTGCTAAGAGTGGAATTCATGTCAGGCTTCACAGGACCTTCTGAACCAAGGTTCATATTCCCCACATGTGCCTTCTTTCCAGCTGAAATTAATAGAGCCAATAAGCATCTTTTATTTTAAGGTAATAATTTTTATTTGTTAATTTCAATGTCATTTTACATTAGTAAAATTCATTTAAAGATGGATATAATATATTTTGGATGGATTCTCTTTTTTATTCATGTGACATTCACAGAAAATTTCTTCATATTTTAAGGGAAAAATTCTGTGGATTTTAGCTTATTTGCAGTGCTGTACAATGATCACCTCTATCTAGTTCCTAAATACCATCATCATAGGAAAAAAACCTCTTGCTTATTAAATAGCTATTTGGTTTATTGACAGCTTTAGGCACTTTTGATTCTCTTTCTAAGACTATTCAATTTTTTATGTTTATTGTCTCTCATAGACTATGTCCTTTTAACAGTATTTTAGCATGATCTATAAAAGAAACAATTTTAATTCTCAGCTGCTTGATTTATCAAGTAGATTACATAAAAGTTGTTTAGGCATTACATATGTGTATCCAATTATACAAAAAGGAAAAAAAATAAATTGCAGGAAAATATATATTTAATTTTATGTATTATATCTTCTATTTTCATTCTTCTGTTAAATTGCATACCTTTTAAATTTCAAGTACAAATTTTAAAACATTTTATGTAAATGACATATTTTTGATACAAAATATTGGCTGGGCAATTATTCACTTTGGAGGAGAATTAATAGTTTTGCTATTATCTTTGTTTTAACTGAGGTAAATTACTTTGTTAATGAGGTAATAATACTAAAGCAAATACGGCAAGTGAAAGACATGTCAAACATTCCTCTGCAAGAGCAGGAAACAGTGAAGGTAACCAGGTTGTTGATGACAGTTTAGCCAAGGCTGAGAAACCCTATTTCATCATCTACACTTAAACAACCGGGTTTCACATTCCCTCCGAAGCACTTTGCACATTTCACAGCACAAATCATTGAAGTCTAAACTTCAGCTTAAGGCTCCGTGTGTCATTTAATAGCACACATTTGCTAACTGTAGCCACAAAGCAGGCTTCCGTCAGGGACTCTGAAACTCCTCATTTACATAAGAATGTGCAGTTAATTGTGTTACAGATTCTCAGGTCTCCCCAAGGAGTTCATTAAGCACGCTGAACATGCTGAGATTATAACTTCACTGTCACTTCTGAGAAATTGGGAAAATTCCACTTCAGATACAACACCGTCGGCAATAACCAGCATAATTTAGTGCATACATCACCCTGAATCAGAGATGGGCTTGCACTGAAATTTATCATCTCTGATTTCTGTATTCATTGCTAAAACAGTATATATCCACAAATTAAGCACTTCAGTGGCCTTTCTTCTCCTCTCCCTAAATAGCTAAAGTGCTTTACCCACGGGTTTTCACTTAAAACATTTTAAAATATGGTGGAGGCCAGCAAAGATATCTCATCTCCCTAAGGACACAGGTAAGAATAAACTTAAAGTGGAAAAAATTATAATGTGCTGAAGAAAGAAGATTTACTATTAATTTAAATGGTATATGTTTGTGTATTACTATGTATACATGCATAAACAAAGTGTGATTAAAAACATGGTGTTATTGAAATTTAAGGAAAGAAAATACTATAAAAGATAGTGTTTATGTCTCTCAAATACTCTCCTTCAAATAAACGTATTTCATCATTCTTGCCACCTTTTTGCCCTTCTACAAGCTCTTCCTCATGAGCATATTTAGTTGTATTGTTGTGACTGACTGGCTGTCCTGAATAGATTCAAAATGTTTATTTTTCACGACCATTTTGAATTTAGGGTGAGCCAGAATTTACACGGTGCCTGACCTGGTGAGCACGGTGGGTAAGAAACAGCATAAGATTTTCATGAGCCTGTATTTCCCTTCGATTACACGCAGCAGGAGCGTTCACTACATTCGCTGTATTTTTTTATCGCATCTTTTAAAAACACTCACAAAAGAAGAATTCCAAAACTGCTTCTGAAATTGTGAGATGCAAGTGTTTAAAACTAGGGGCAATATTTTGAGGCAGATTAATAGTAATGTTTTTTACTATAATCATTTTTAATTTAAAATTTGGGGTAGTTTTTACCATCCTGTATGTATATTATAATAATTTCAATGACTTGGAAGTATATCTGATTTCCTAAATAATGTTTAAGTAATCCTAACTATCTTAGAGTTTGCGTCTGTTTTGTAAAATGACCTATCATCTACAGTTAAGTTATAGCACTCTCATTAAGTGATAAAAATACTTTTCCACTTATTAGATGATTTAGTCAATCAGAAATGTTATATTTCTAGGTGTGGTGGCTCATGTTTGTAATCCTAACTCTTGGACGCTGAGGCAGAAAGATCCCAAGAAATAGTGCACAGAAAGTATTTAGACTTTATTTGAAAGTGTTCAGGTAAAGTAGTCTGTAGCTGAAAAAATATTTTGTGTTAACAGAATTTTATATCCAGGAAATAAAGGGAAAAGTGCTACTGCAAAGAAAATATTTGTTAATCTTGTCTCTCTTCATTGTCTCTGCTGTAGCACAGCCAGTAAGTTTTTCCACTTAATACTTGCTGAGGCTCAACAGTCCTGAGAGAGAGTCATTGTCTGAATAATCTGTGGTTTTATTAAAACAGTGGATGCATGAAAGACAGATAAATGCCACTTATGCCAAGTGGTGATGACTTCAATAGAAGGTTAAGGTAAAAGAGAAAAAAATAAAGGAAAGAAAACAGTGATTGAAAGGACTTTATCTAATGTACAAATATAGCCTACCATTACATCAGTGGCTCAAAATACCTGACACAGCATAAAAGAAAAATTAATTTCGGTCCTTAATGTTGGAGGCTTCAACCTATTGGTTAGTTGGTCTTTTCCTTTTAAGCCTGTGGTTAAGCATCGCACAATAGCACATGATACATAATCTCTTTCTGTCAGCCAGGAATCAAACAGGAAATTTGAAAGACCCAAGGCCCCTTCAGGGCCATGACCACAGTGAACTAATTTCCTTCCAGTAGGCTCCAACTCTTAGAAGTTCCACCTCCTGCCAGTATCACAGGCTGGTCATTGAGCATTCAGTATATGGGCCTTTAGGGAAATAGTCACGATCCAAAAGATAACAAGATGCTTGTTACATTTTCTGAAGTAGTTCTTGCTAAACATCTTCCTACCTGATACAGATGTATAAACTCATGATTTGACAGTTGCATTTGGTTATTTTTTCCTGAAAATGGCATTTTCATAGCTACCACTGAAGTAGTGCTTTAGCTGTGATGGTTGTGTTATCATCTTAAAAGCAACTGTGAGAATTTTTCAATGAGTTCCTTAAGTAAAGGTAAGTACAACTGAGAAGCTCATTTCCCACCCTTGACTTAATTGATTTTTGTGGTCCTTTATACAAGCGAATAGCAAACTGAGAATTTAGGAAATCTAATATAAAGAGGGTATTTAGGTTTGTCTTCTGGTTTGTTTCTAACAAGAGAACATTTGGAAATCAGAGAAGAGAAATACCTTGTGTAGGAATAGTAACTGCAAAGCTGCCCTACTCCCAGCCATGCCTTGATGCAAGTAGGCCAGTTGAAAACTAAAGTTATATGTAGGTTGGCAACAATGTAAAAACAAATCTATTATGGTGGGCAGACAATCACTAACAGCTTTTTAAATATAAATTACATCCTGTTTTCTTTTTAATGCTCTACATGAGCTTCAAACGACTTTCCTCTAGTCTACTGCCATCCCACCCTGAGTGTGCCAGATCTCATCTGATCTCGGAAGCTAAGCGGGGCTGGGAGACTTTCTTCTATGCAGGAAGCACTGACTCATTTATGACGTTATCTATCCTATTACACTGGTCGTGAGCACTGATTTTCATATGAAATCACTGTAATTGATTTCTCTCACTCACACCTGTAGAGGTTTCAGTCCCTAATCAGCTGGCTCCCAAGCAGGATGGCGGGGCAGAGGGGCAACAAGGACAGCAGTGGAAGGCAGCAAACGCAACAAGAGCAAAATGGGGAGAACAGGCCTCGTTTTCTCACTTATATTGTAAGCAGGCAATCCACCCTAGAGCAAAAATATCACTCGCACTGTCTCTGTGCCTTCCTCTTACACAGGCTGAGGACGTTTACAAAGTTAGGACCCTGGCCCCTCCTGAGTTGTTTAACAAAACTTCTGAATTTCTCAATTCAAGCAAATGAATCAACCACTACAACATCCTAAGGAATAAAGAGCTGCCCTAGGGCATGTCCTCTGCCCCCTACGTTGTAGCACTGCTGAGTCACCCAGCCACGCCTCTAAACATCCTAAATTGACACAGTGTATCAACCATGACACACCTCTTTACATTTATTGACTTCATGTTTGGTTTTTGTTGATTGTCCTCTTTCTTTATTTTACCTTCTTCTGGGTTATTTGCAATTTTAAATCTATGGAAACAGAGATTTTAAACTTATTAACATTTGTATTATTTCTATTTATAGTAATTTTTATCTGTGTTATGTTTTGTGCATGTTAAAAATACTTCCTCTCATTTTGCCCCTTTGTACATGATGCTATATGCCATGAAGGGTATTATTATAAATTCTAAATTATAGTTCTTTATATTAATCTCTTTTCTCCATGTTTAAAGTTTTTGTATGCTACAAAAGGAATGAAGTCTCAGCAGTAAATGTTACAGTATAGTTTAATATTGTTTATGAATTTGGTTAATATTATATTTGAGTCGGTTTATACCTAATACATCAGTATTTCATAGCACCTTATGAAATAGGCCCTCTGAATGTATATGTTTGTGTAAGGTCAGACCAATTAACAGAAAGGTTCTGAGACATTGGCCTGAGTATAAAAATACACATGATATAATATTGTATATTGAATTTGAGGTTCATTGAGACATTCTGTCTGAAAAATGAAACAAAGTTGAAAGACAGGGATGGTAAAGGAAGGAAAAATACAAATGAAACAGGAAGTCTCTGAAAAGCAATTCCATGCACTGACATAAATGATATCTATATTTCCTTCAAACTTTTACATTGTCCAAAATTTGAAACACTTTTTACCTACCAGAGCAGCAGAGTTATCTGGAAAATTTTGAGGTGAAGTGCTGTGAATTATTTTGCATGTAAAAATAAAGTAAAAACCGTTTCATGGGTAATTTTTTTGTAAATTCAGTTTAACCAAGATATTTTGTCAAACTTGTTCTTTATTACCACTAATTGCCACTAATTGCTCCCTCAATTAATAGACTAAAAATAAAGCTACCAACATCTGCCTGTTTTTCACAAAAAGCCAAAACTGTAAAACAAAACTGATTCCCATGTAGCGCAGACGCATGAAAACAACATAAGAAATGGAATAGAATAGTTGGTATCCTTGAAAACATGTGTCTAAATTTCTCTAGACTGAAACTGCTTGACTCTGATTCATGGGGTTGTTTATTCTCATGTGTGATTATATATTATTTTTATTATTACCGTGATTACTGTAGTGTGAAATGAATTTGGCAGTTCTAACATAGTGTTAATTTCCATTGGAATCAATAGCAATAAAACAACTGAAACTGGATAGAAACGTCACTATAGAGTTACGTCCTCTGGACACACAGTTCCTATGCTACATCCAAAAGAAAACTGAAATGATTGTTGACTTTCCTGGTAAACCACAGAAAAACATGTAAGACAAGCTGATAATTTGATTTCTTTCATATCCAACTCCAATGACTATATATGTATTTACACATATTTTGTTGATATAAGAAAATATACCACATCTTCAGAAATTTACCTTTGGAAGGATTTTTAAAATAAAAGTTTGCTATTTACTTTGAGCACATATTATATGTTGGTTTTGCATGCTTAATAGGACATCTCAATAGTGCTTGCTTTCCCTGTGTAAGATTATTTAAAATCTTTATGAATGGAAATTTAGATGATGTTTCACTACATTTCTCTTATCTGAAATTTTAAAACAAGAATTGCAAATGGGGTGATCTACACCTTACAATTGTTTATACAAACAAACAAATAAATAAATAATATCTGAATGCAGTTCAAAATGACCTTTGGCCCACTACCAACATTAGCAATGTTACAAAATTATCATTTGGTTGTTTTTTTAAATCTTTTTTTGTGAAACAATTAGTTGATATTTTCTCCACAAAACTCACTTTATAAATGTCGCAGAGACAAACGACCAGTTGTTCTTTGTAAGGAGGGAGAATACCATGGCAAGGCTGTTCAGTAAATGAGGAAAAACAACCCAAGAAACAAAAAACTAGATTTAGACTTAAGTAATTGGTTAGGTAAAATACAATGTTCCATTCGTAGGGCTGTTTTATCATTTCTCACTTATACATTATGTGAAGTGAAGCAACTGAATTTGCCCCAAAGTATCACCAATTAAATTATATGAGACCCCCTGACACCTTATTAATGATGAATGTTCTCCTAATGCTTCTAAAGGCACTCTGCAGTATATAATTACAACAGTTAGTTTCTTTTAGATTTTTTTGCCACCTTGCTCCTGGTGAGAGCATTTCTACTCCCTGCTAAAATTTGCAACATAAAAAAAATCTTCCTTTTGCATCAAGAGATATTTCAATATTTAATTGTTTTTAAGAATTTTATCAATGTCATTTTATATTTAAATAAAGTCACCATTTTAAAGCTCTTTCAGACCCTATAGGTAGGAATTACCAATTTATAAAGACAAGAAAGAAAACAAATTTCACTGATTCTTTTTTAAATAAGCAAACTTAAATTCTGGCCTACAGACACAGACACAAATTATTTTTTATCAATTTTCATAGAGTCATTGAACCAATTCTTATTAATCATCTCTGATAATGCTCAAGTTTATGGAACACAATACAGAAATATATCCCCACACACATATACAATATGCAGATTGAAACACATACATGTGCAAAGAAATACATTCACATACAAACCTATGTAGACACCTTCCTTACATTTCAGCAGTCTTGGAATTCAACTTCCTGTGGAATTACAAGGTAGGACTGGACTGGCAATGAGATATGTTTTTTAGTTCTCCAGTAGGAAAATGGGAAACAATACTGTGGTCTGCCAGTTTCTTTTCTGTAAAGTAAATCTGTTCATAATCACTGAGTATCATAGATTTATGAGAATATTTAAATGACTATGAAATGAATATGGATACAGCCTGAGAATGAAAGGTAGCAGGCTTAGTGATGGATTTTAACAGTGCCTTCAAAGGTTTATGTGGATGATGTAAGGTGTGATGATAATGCACTGTGACCAAGTAGAGGAATTACAACTTTGGCTTGAAAATGTTGAATGATCTTTTAAAAGAATTATGATCCCATTGTATTCTTTTATCAGAGCAGAATTTTTAGCACTATTATAAATTTTGAAGAATAAACTAAGAAATGTGCCACATTACTTGATCACATAGTTGTTCCTCAATACTCTGAAATAGATCTACAGATTACCACTAAGCGCTGCCATAATAGTGCTACACATCAAAGCATTTTTCCACATACTCGTTCTCATTATCATATACACCCCCACCCTTTGCTACTACATATATTATCATACCAAGTATGAAGGTACAGCTTTAATGCAAACGGTTTTCCCAGGTACCCATTTTATTTAATAGCAATGGTCCCGTTTCCTTGTTACCAGCGTACTAGTGTGAGGAACCTAATGATTACAAAAATACAATTTAGATTTATCATTCAAGTGTTATATATTGTTTATTATCTTTCACTATTTTTGCATAAGTGATGTTGTAATCTTGTTTTTCATAATGTTGCCCTGGTGCTATTGTATTTCCTTTCTTGTGAAAAACCTCACCGCTTGGGCTGTGATTTCTTTGATTAACACAGCATGGTTACAACTACTTTATCACGGTGTCCGTCTGTCAGCCAACGCAAAAGTGATCTGCTGTTGCTCACAGAGATAATGAAGGTAGGAAAGAGGTTGACAGATTTCATTTCTATATCCCCTCTGCTAGTTCTTACAAGCGAAACGATGCCTGAGTTATGGAAATGATTCTGTAGAATAAGATCCAGAAACGTGATGATCTCCACACCACAAATGGATTTCGGAAGAAAGACTTTGTTTTCACCTTTAAGTAATGGGAAAAAATATTGGAATATTAGTTGCAACAGGTAGTGTTATTAAAGGTCATCCTCAAAATCATTGTACCTTTTTCATTTGCTAGTTACTGATCCCTCTAATTAAACATTAATTCTTTTCCCAAAAGCTTGTGTAAAATTAGGATGCAATTCTAAAATAAAGCTACCCTTATAAATTGAAAAAGTAACATGATCACTTACATTTTTAAGTGTATATAATATGAATATTTTACTACTTTTTTCATAATGTCAGTTTTCTAATTAAGAGGTTGTTTTTAACCATCTGTTCACATTTACTTGATTTTTTGAGAGCTGAAAATATATTCTGATATATCATTTTCTCAGTGTCACATTTTATAGTGCAATAGTGAATGCAAAATCAATAAGTATGATGCTATGGATTATAGATTTCTCAAAATGTTTATTATATTGTATGATCTTTCCTCTGAAATTCACGTAGAATTTTACCTCTAAAGTTCTTTTTTTTTTTTTTTGTGGTACTGGGGATCGAACTCAGGACCCTGCGCTTGCTAGGCAAGCGCTTATTCCACTGAGCTATATCCCCAGCCCTCACGTAGAATTTTAAAATAATTACTTTCAAATCATACATTTTAAATCTCATCCAATTGCCTTGGATCACGTTCTATTCATCATATTACATGTTTAGTCATCATTAAGGTTAAAAATAAAAAAATGTGAAGCTCCACTCCTGTGGCATAACGTGTAATCCAGTTATTACACCTAGGCAGTCACTACACTGCTGTGCCACGTGAAATCTAGAGCGTTAATTCTGGTCAGTATTTGTGAAGCTTAGTCATATATGCGAACAGGATTAAGGGTAATTGTAAGCAGGAGTACATGAGACAAGCAAATTATGTAGTTACGTAAAATCTCACCAGTGGTGCTAATATCTAAATTTGAAATATATATTAGTTAACAGTGAGCCATTGAGAGCTGCTAGAGCAAAGGCAGTGAGGACAAAGGGTGTTTCATGCAGCTTTCCTGTACTTTTGCTAAAACATTCAGTCTCCTCTTTTCAGGAAAAGGAAAAATGTAGATTTTTCTCTCCACTCTCTCCACCTTTAGGACAAGTGTAGAGATAGCAAAAGAAACACAAACCTCTTGTAATCTTCATTTCCATAAGCAAATTTTTCCCATTACAAATCATTGCTTTTTAATCCCCTGACTTTAGATTATAAATACCAGTATTTCATACACTGCTTAAAATAAAAGAACATTATTTGTGTAAAACAGAGCCAGCTGTCCAAAATATTTGTTTTCAAATTACCAAGAAATTTAAAAATAATTTTTATATTGTAATAGGTATTCCACTTATTTTTTCAATTGCGTGAAATATGGTGAGCAATCTATAAATATATGTGGTTAATATAAATGAATTTCCCCAATTTATAAGTTTGATCTCTACTTTCTTCTAAGAGTTTTATGGAGACATCATGAGCTATAAAATTGCATATTTTAAGTTCTCTAAATTGATGCGTTGTTCACATGTACACACTAAAATAATCACCACATTCTTGCTATTTAAAATATCTACTGTCTCTGTATAGTTAACAGTTGTATTTTATGTTGAGAAATTGTTCTTTACAAGTAATCCTCTTGGGAAATATACACCATGTACTAAAGTGTTTTAAATTAACTTCCCTACTGTTTACATTGGGCTTATTCATCTTGTGTATCTAAAACCTTGTAACGTTTGATCAGCAACATCCTATCATTTCTTCCCTTCAAAATCTGGCAAACATCATCCTATTCTCTCTTGTGTGAATTGAGCTGCTTCATATTTCTTATATAAAAAGATCATTATAGTTGCATGTATTTGTGTGTGAGTGTGTGTGTGCACATGATTTGTTTATTTTGCTTAAGATAATGTCCTCCATTGCTTCTTGATCCTTGGCTAAGACCAAAGGTAGGATAATGTCCTCCAACTTCATTGCAATTGGTAGCAATTCCTTATTTTTTAAAACTAAATAACATTCCATTTTGTAGGTGTACCACTTTTCATTTGTCCACTCATCTTTTTGAAGGGTATTTGGTTTGGTTCATATCTTGGTTACTATGAATAATTCTGCAAAGAACATAAGAGTGCATGTATTTATAGGAGATAATTATTTCAGTGGTAAATACTGTACTTACACCCAGGGGAGAGCATTTAAAGGGAATAATATCAGTGGTTGGAAAACATAATGCTCATATTAAAGTTTGCTGAATTTTATGACTATGTTAAAGGGGTTTCAGGCTCCAGGAACAATGAAAGAGACCAGTAGACACTGTCAGACGTCAGAATAGCCACTGTATTTAAATTATGAAGCATCTCTTCAGACATAATAAAATTTTGGATGCTACTCTAGATATAATAACTTACTGATGGAGTTTTAGCAGAATTTAATTGACTCATAAATATCATTCTGTGTCAGTGTTTGAGAGACAGCAAGAGTGCAGGAAGGAACATCAGTGAAGAGTGTGCTGGGGCAGCTGTGAGAAGTAATAGTGACAGGGACCAGGACTGTGACATTGAAGAAAGAATATTCAAAATACAACTTCGATGTGGACCTAAGAGGATGTCTTGCAACATCAGACTTCAGGATTTGTATATGGACAATTAGGTGGTCAGTAGTTTCTTTTTAGTAAGAAGGTAAGTGAACAACTATCATATTTGAAAAGAGAATTTAACGGTTCCAATCCAGACTTGTTCAATGTGTGAATTTTCAAAAAGAATTCCTAGATTGCTTTCTTGAATGTTTCTACTTGCTCTTTATAACTGGGTACAGTCTTTAACTCACTAGCTCAGCTTTAAAAAGAACCAGAAATGCTTCAAGTATTTTCACACTTTTGCTGTGTAATCTGCCCTGACATCTCCTTGTGCTCCTAGATATCTGGTCTACATTGGACCACGGTTAAAAGATCGCGGGCACGGTTTAGCAAAGTTCTCCCCAGTTCTGATATCTCCTTTCAATAATTTCCCATCTATTGTCCCCTCCTCCATTCTCTGGTTGTACAATCACAATGACTGTCGTCATTTCTGGAAGTGAGCTCAGTTATGAAGTCTCTTCCCCCCGACCCCACCTTTCTTCACTGGACTCGAGAAAGTCTGCCCATAGTGCATTTCAATAATGTCTGATCTTGTTTCTCTTTAAAAGTTTGTACCGGCGAATTATCTCTGGTAACAAAAGAACATTTCAGAGAGAATATTTTCTTTACTTTGTGAGTCAGGGAGCCCTGTCACGTAGGCTTTGTATATCTTCTGTTCTCTAGAAAACCAGACACTAGGCAAGATGCCATTACTGGTGCCAGAGCTGTTTTTGTTACTATTCATAAATTCATGACTTTTTAGGCTTCTGTGCCCAGTTAAGAGGCACATGTTTGGAAAACTCAATGGTGCATCCCTTTAACAGTCGGTCCATAGCTCTGTGGAAATGCTGCTATTTGAACATGGGCTGGCTCTGCATTGTATCTAGATGAAATCATCTTCTTTCTACTGGGAATAACCTTCTGTACTGTCACTTCTCGTATATTCTCAGAGCCTTTTCTCCTATTAACACTTTCTAATATGTTAAATTTATTACTTAAACTTAGCCTTGGATGGAAACAATTTTATTAAAGAATTATATTTAAGCTACACTAAAACCTTCACTGTGGACATTATATACTATATCAAATTTTGCTTTAAAAGTATAGCAAATATTGACTTTCTTAAATTACTTTATCTACATATAAATACACCACACACACACTCACACACACAGACACACACAATGTGCTTTGAATTTAGAGGTCCAAAAGCTGTAGCATTGGTTTTTCCAATGTCTTGAAAATACCTATATTTCCTAGCACCAATTCATCATTAAAAATGAGTACAAGATTAAAAATCTTGTTTTCACTTATAGGTTTGACAGTAATGATGGTCACACATAAGAAATCAGATTAGACAGGGCAAAATATGGCTGTCTTGAAGGAGCACTCCTGCTGCAAGTCTTCACCCAGGGTGGATATTAGACCATATTGGTAACCAGTATATTTGCTATTCAACCGAAATATACTCCTTGCAAGTAATTATATTTTGGAAGAAAAGCTAATGATATTTCTTATCCAATATATCTGATGACAGCAGAATAGAAGACAATGGTGTGCACGAAGACTTTCCTTTCCTGTAAAGAGTAACATCACAGCAGAAATCTTCAGCAACAAACTTGCTTACATTAGGACTTATGTGCCTTTCATAACAATGTTAATGCCATGCCGGGCAGTAAATAGAGTGGCACAGCTTAAAAAAATCTGAAAATAATGAAAGTACCAAATAACAACCTTTGGAATTCACAGTTTGCTGCCCAAGTTTTTTTTCCCCAAAGATAGTGAATGGATCTTCTGCCCCATGTGCTGTACTGTTTTAGATAAATTATTGAACTCTTCATGTATTATTAAGAGAAAACAAACTGTCATAATATTATAGGTCTTTTTAACTTATAGAAAGTACTGTGTGACATTCATTCATCTGGCAATGTTGTACTTATTCACAAACAGCAAGCTTAAAGGCTATGAAGTCTACAAAGCTTCATCTGGCTTTCCCCCCAGAGTAATTTCAGCCTACTTTCCTTAAACAGTGTAACAAAGGTAAGTACACAGTTTTAAAAACATTTATGGAGTGCAGATACTGGCTTTGAGGAGTGGAATATAACAAAAAGATGTACCTGTTCATTCTCTTGTAGTTTATTTTCAGGTGGAACTGAAGAGTGATAGCCAGGTGAATAAAGAAGGCAACGGCAGCTTGTGAGAAGTGCTCACAAGTGAGCAGGGTGGTATGTTGTAATATATGTAACTGGATAATGAAGACTGAAAGAACTAATTTGAATAAAACAATCAGTGAGTGTGTCTTATGGAAAACATTTTATTGAGAAAACTCCCTTTGATTGAGAAAATTAAAAGACAAGTTATTTTCATGCAGATGAACTAAGAAGGACGATACAAAATGACAGACTAAAAAGTAAGTGAAAAGGCGGTGATAAATGTCTCTTCTATCAAGATTAATTTTACCTATTTCTCTTTTAAGAAATTTTCACTTGGAACAAATCTAATTTTTTAAAGCTCATGAATAGTAATGTAGGTACCATTTTCCTTGTGAATAGTAAGTGACCAAATCTAGGTCATTTTTAATGTCATTATGACTTTTGTAAATAACTTGGCATTTTCACTTAAAACTTCATGCTGTTTTATCTGAGATACAGAGAACACCCTGTCGGAATTAATCTATTTTTTTTTGAGCCCAAAGACTTTCTTATAGTGATCCCACTCACTGAGATAAATCATTTTCAAGTGATAAAAGCGTTTCATCTTTTTAATAACTGAAAAATCTTTAATGGTCTTAATTTTAAGAAATATAAAGGAATTGTGTAACTAACTGATTAGCATCACCTTTGGCTGCAAAGCATTTTTGTTGGTACAAACCTTGCCTTTTTATCATAGGTTTAATGTAGTAACCACCTTGTCTACCCTACAGGTACTAACGGCCACAGAGAAGAGCCTGTCTTTAGTTTGTGACATTGGTGTTTAACTTACACGGATACTTACTGTGTTTAACCCATGATTGTACTGAATAGAAACGATAAACCAGGAAGAGAGAGCAGAAATATATTTTACATTTATCTTGCAGTATTTATATAATTTGACAGTTGTGAAACAGGTGTGGAAGCCAGCATATTATGGCCAAGCTGTGTTTTCTATTTTCCAAAATAATTTTAAATGATTAACTCTACATTTATTTTATTTATTTTCATTTATATGTTTGAATTTGGATGAAAACATTTAGAACAATATCTAGTATGTAAATGACAATGGCTTTTCCTTACTAGCGTAATTATACTACACTGCGGTATAACATTTTAATCTCTGATCTTCGGGCTGCGCCTGCTTGCCATGGCCCACAATAAGCGTCTAGTAATAGCATTTGTGCACTTATGACCTGTCCAAATTTTATGTCCTCTACAAGGATTTGCATGCCATAGAAATCCAACTGCTGATTGGATAACATAATTCACAGTAGAAAATTCATGAAAGAAAGGTCTGGACCTTTACAAAGTAATCTTCTTTCTACCATCTAGGAAGAAGCACTATCCAGGTAAGTAAACGTATTTAGAATATAAGTTTGGTTTTGAGCCCAAAAGTCGTTGCTTTTCACCAGAACAGTCTCAGAAAAAGTACTTTTCATTCAGTGCATTTTCATTATTGGAAACCATTATAAAGAAAAAAGGGAAATGCATCTTAGTACTTAAATATAATTATAACATAGAAAAATGTGTATATCAATTTCTTGTGTACAGTTTAGATAGATTCCTGATGGAACTTAAATTCTTTTGAATTTTATCACAAGGCATCTGAAAGTCTTTCAAAATTTTAGACTACAGCAGTGACTTGTAATTTCTGATACCAGTGACAAATGACCTAAATCAAAAATACTGGATTTGCATATTCATAATGCAATTTGAGTACTAATGTTTTTGACCGCTAGGGAACTCTTGATGTAATTATGTTAATTTCCAATATGTTCCCCAATGTTCTCTCCACACTAGTGATCGCTTACAAGAGAGTTAATATTTTACTTTTTAAGAAGTATTAAATACAACAAAATTTGTTTCAAAGAAGCTATATTATTTTATAAAATATATTTCTCGAAGCAAATATTAAGAAAATTGACAGATTACAACTCAATTACTAGTAACAGTTTTGTTTATATTTTAATTCTTTTCAGTTCAAACTCACCATATTATAACATTCTTGTGAAGAATTCATTGAGTATGTCCATATGAAAATGCTGCAGTGATTTTTTTTCTTTTTTTGGCCACATTAACAATCAGTATCATGGATTCTTGACAAATTTAAGTGCAGTAGAATACAAAGTACATACGGTATAAGAGACAAAATAGATGAACTGCCACGCCCTTGTTGGCATAACTTTGAGATACTATGAAAATTCTAGAGAATTAGTTACCAGTGATTTCAGTACTTTATAAGAGCAGAAGATAAGTAGTAAAAAAAGTCTACCTTTTATTTGACCTGCAAATGTAAAATGAAATTTTAAGTCTGAATATTTGCAAGAAGCTACAGGAAAGTAGATATGCACATCTCATTAGAAACACCTGATTCTTTTCTTTGCTTTTTCAATAAAATAGGTAAATTTGAGTTTTAGAAATTTTATGCTAACTTTCTCCAATGTACTATTTTAATTAAACAGAAGATATCAATGATGCCTTTTGTTATTAAAATAGTGAAAACATTCAAAACACTCTGAGCACTATAAAAAATTACCGAATTCTTCTTAAGTACAGTGTTTGAAATAGAAAGTTCTTAGAGGTATCGCAAGGTGAACTAATACAAGAGACACTAGAATGGGATATCAGGCCATTCTAGATTTTTTTGTTGTTGTTGGTACACTGGGATTGAACTCAGGACCTTGTGCTTGCCAGGTGGGCGCTTATGCCACTGAGCTATACCCCAGTAGGAGAATGAATTAGGGTTCCTAACACTTAATGTATTCATTACAATAATGATCACGATGTTAAATTTAGAAGACACATTCTATTATGTAAATTGATTTAATTAAAGAGTATTGCAATTCTTTATAAATATTACTTACATAGCCATTTTTCTCATTGAACAGAAAGAAAAGTATCGCCGGGTAGAAGTCCATTTCCATTTCTGAAGCTTTTTTTATAAAGGTGTCTTCTAACTCAGAGTCATAATTGGGAGCCTCTGTGCTAACCTTAATTTAAGAGTAAGGAGTCATTGCAGAAATTAACAAAAAGGGATTTTCACTCATTGAGATCCAGAATATATAACAATGAATTAATCAAATCTATCACAGTGCTTTGTGATTTTATAAAAGCACCTATGTAAAAATAACTGATATCTTCAAGTAGTTGTTTAGATTACCTGATATAGGCATGCAAAATTGATCAAATGATTGCGCATTAACTCTTCCTCTCAATAAATCCATAGAAATTAGTAGTGGAATTATTTTAACTATCATATTATATATGATATATATCCCTTTTTTATTCTCTTATAATAAAAGTAGCTGAAATGTATCATGGACATGCATCAATTCCCTACAGCGAATATAATCATTATGTACTTCAAACTTGTACTAACAAAACTAAACAAAATAAAACTAAAGCTCCTATTGTGTGCAGACAACTGATTTCATAATGTTAGAAATATAATTTTATTTTACAACTATAAAATATAAAATAATATTCAAAACTATCTCAAATATCATACAGGTACTAGTTCACTCAGAAGAAAGTCATGACGAATACAACTTTCATTGATTGAAATCCTTCTAACATATCCACAGCTGATGTCCCATGTGAAATCCTTCTAACATATCCACAGCTCATGTCCCATGTCTCTTGTGAATTATTTTGGCTATTGCTTCTTAAACATGAATGCCTTTAACCATTGTGTACCTGTTTGTCAAAGCAAAACAAGGTACTAAAATTTTAGAATTTGTTCACATGCCTATCTTTACCAATTTGGAAATGTTTCTAATATTTTTCAGTGTTATAATTTTAAAAGAATCAAGAAACTCCAAGTAATATAAATTTCACCTACCTAGATTAAAAAGTGGCTGACTTAAAACACATTTTAACTTTTCATTAGTGTAGTTTAAGAAAATCCCTATCTGTGTTAATTCCTGTAGCATACAAATGAACTCAAAAGAAGATTTATGGGTTTATGTACAATTACAGAATTATGTCATAATTTTATGCAGGACAACCATCTTATGGGTGAAGGGATATCACTTAACTACAGGTAGCAGACACAAAGTTGAGAGATCAAGTTTGGAATTTTTTTTTTTTTTTTTGCGGTACCAGGGATTGAACTGAGGACCTTGTGCTTGTCAGGGAGGTGCTTATCCCACTGAGCTATATCCCCAAAGCAAGACGTCAACTTTGAGAATGAGAGAGAGAGAAAGAGACAGAGACAGAGAAAGAGAGCTTAGTCGGTAAAACTGTCATTTGACAGGGTTCAACAAGAAAAGATTCCTTTGGGTTCTAATTTCTATGATTCTGGGAAGTAGATAGTGAAGATTAATTGAGAAGAACAGACTCAGTGAACTCACCACTGCTCTGCTGTTAGTCCAATAAGTGTGTGTCTTCCGTGGGTGCCCGGAAATCTAGTCAGTCCCGGCACATGTCAGCACGCATGCAGAGAACACACCAGCTCTCAGCATTCTTCTCTCTTCTAACAGGCCTGAGGGAGGAATTCAGACTAAATGTCTTTAGCTTACCTGTGGATACTTTCTAAAGAAAATGATTATATCTGAGGAAATAAAAATAATAATCAAAAGTACATCTTCCTGTTACTTGGGAAACTGAAGAATGGCTTTTTGAGTCAGATTATTATTGCATTTTTAAGAATAATCTTTTGTTTTAACTAATTTATAATTTCCTTCCTTTCAAGATGTGTTCTGCTTCCAAGCCAAAATGGTGCAATATTTTTGGCATGTTATGGTGTTTTATATTTCTTATATTTTCTGCAGTGTGAGAATGAGTAGGTCAGGTAAATAAGAGAGCTCATAGTTCTACAGAGGAGGAAAATAAGCAGCCGCCGGCCTGTGGGAAGGAAAAGCTGTGAAGCTCTCTTTCCTTGTATGGTCTAGGTGGGAATTCAATAAAGTGCTGAAAGCAGTTACTTGTAACTATTTTTAAATGGCTTTTAACTGTCTGTAATTTTGTTTTTAAAACATGTTTTTTGCATTAGCATGTTTGAGCTTCATCATGCAAAATGTTGAGATCACAAAACTGATTTTTAGGTTAAAAGCTGACAATGAACATAATACTATCCTGTTAGCTCCCGAAACACATCTTCTTACAGAGATTTAGAACCTATGTACACAGTGATTTTATCCGTGGCTTAATATGGAGGGAGATGTGATGCCTCATTCTGAAGTTCATTTATTCAGATACTTATTTAGTAAGCAAATAATCCTCAAACCTTAAATGTAATCGTAATTTATCACACTTCCCTTTATGTTTTCTTTAAAACTAAAATGACGAATATGCAGGCTCAACAGTAAATGAAAATGAACCCCCAAAGAATCCTTTTACAGTAATATTAAAATTAAATATTAAATTTAGATAACCTCATTTTTGTTTAACATTTTAAGGAACAATTTAATACTTATTTATTTATTAACTATGATATTATTATTATTATCGGTATGTATTATTACTTCTAATATTATTATTATTGTAGGTATGTATTACTTCTATCATAATGAAAATAGCAAAGGGTTTGCCTAAAGTCCCAGAAGCAAAAGTGACAGGGCCAATTGAAATTCATAGATCTGACTCTAACTATGATCATTTCTGTATCACACAGCAAGGACCCTTCACAGAAACACAAAGAAATCTTTTGAAATTATGTGGTGGTCTGTCATGGGGCTGTATCATAGAAGGCCTCACACATGTGAGAAATAGCGTTTTTGATTTAGTAAAGAGAAATATGATTTATACATGGAAAGAAATACCTTTCAGATACGATAACAAGAAAAAATAAATCAGGGAAACAAGAAATTGCAGGATAGATGAGGGCGATACTAAGTAATTTCCTTTAAGCGGAGGACTGAGTAATAGCAATAAATAATGAGCCATACATTGGGAAATGCACTAAGGCTTGATGACAGAGTGCCTGAAACAGGTTAAGGCTTTTGTTTTTATTTTCCTAATTTCTGGGAATTGATTAACATTGCTTTACACTGGAAGGCAATATGAAAGTCCGGGGAGTGTATTTTATAATTTTTTAAAAAGTGACTTTAACATGAATTAGAAAGGGCAAAGCAGAAAGAGGGTGAGTAGCTTGAGGGATCTCAGGAAAGTGCCTACAGTTTGAGGGGGCAGCAGAAGTAGAGGAGCACAGAGTGGGCACATGTAAGCAACGAGTGAGATCAAGCAAAGACTGAGTCTTCAACCTTCGGATACTACAAAAATAAAGGAGACTTCACGCAGAGGTATAGGAGGAGAGAAAACGTGTTTTGCATATCTCATTCACTCTGTGCTATTGCTGGATCACCCACAAAAGCGATAATCAACAGTGATTTGGAAATGTGCTAAGGTATAGAGATTTCATCTGTTTTTATGAATTCTTCAAGGTATGCCTGGGTTTTGCATGATAAAAAACAATAGCTGAGCATCAAGTGATATGTGCCCTATATACCTTCTAAAGATAGTTTTGGAATTGGCCACAGTTGACCTATTCTAGTCAGCAAAGAATCATGTGTAGACTATCTTTGCCATACAGCTAAGCAGCGCTGCTCACTCCTTCATGGTCTGTGACAGTAATTGTTCTAACTTTGCATATATAATTTTACTGCAGAAAGATATTTAAAATACTTTGTCTCATACTATGATGCTACACACAATTTAAAGCTGGAAGACATAACTCATTTTTCCTCATCTAACTTTATGCTATACATATGAAATCTGCTCAATAAATAACTTATAGTGAATAAATAAATGAAACAAGAAATGCCACATCAGAAAATGTCCCATGTGCATAGGAAACAAGACTTAAGAGATAGCACAGTATTTATAGTCAGGATTGTTGCAAGCTGTGACAATATGAAGTGTCCAAACTACTTAGTGAGTGTATAAATAGATAAAAAACCAAATGGTTCTTTTCCCCCTCACTCTTTGATATGTGCAAGCTAATAATTTTATCAGTCATGCTTAATAAAGTTCTAATATTTTTGATCTGCCATAGTTTTAAAAGTTATCCTATTAAGAGAACTCAGTTGCATTTTTCTTAGAAGAAATTTCCTGAATTCTCACTGAGTGCTGGTAGGTGTACATATATCACTGTAGTTCTAACATCAGAAACTTTAACTTTACTCTCCAGCACAAATTTTATTTTTACTTCACCTGGCTGAAAATAGAGTTAAAAACACACTTAAAATGTTTCCTAGGGAGTTTTTCTACTCACCCTTCTCAGTTCAGTATAAACCAAGAGCAACACATTAGTTATTTCTTTTTTCTTTTTCCTTTGGTTTATCACAAGCTCCCTGAGTTTTTTCCAGAGAAAGCAACAGTGAAAAATCTTTCCGGAGCGTATTAGCGGATATCTTCTCCAGATGGCAGTCACTCTATTAACAGCAGGAAGGCAACCTTAAGCACCCAGCTTGCATCCAATCCGGTACAAAAATACTCTAAGAGAATACCTAAGTTGGGTCATCAATTAAATTCACTCTAAGGGACTATTAAGGTGTAATATATTGTCGGTTCAGCTAAACTACACTGCTACGCAAACTCGGCTTCATTTGTCTTCTGTCTGTGGCTCCCCCTGTCGGCAATATCACGCTGCTTTCCTGCAGCAGGTGGAGTAATTGTCAAGGTGTAGCGGCAAATAACTCATCAGCGGCAAGGTCAAGCTATCTTCATATTTTTATTCAGATGCTTGTGAGCTCCAAGTTCTTCTACCATCTCTCACAATTGAAATACATTGGTAATAAATAAATTCAGCAAGAATATTGCCTCATTTAGAAGCCCAGTGAATTCTCTCTCAGCATCTCTTCTATTTCAGATCAGTCCTTCATATAAATCTTCATGAAACATGTGTGCAGTTCATCTTTCACAGTGTTCATGGCAGGATGTGGCTTAACATATTATATTGTGAACATTTTATTCAGGAGCCGCTGCAGATGATTAATTGTTCAGGAAACTTTGTGGAGAGGTGCTAGGGGTGAATTGAATGCAGCTGGATGGACTTCCTTTATTTTAGTATGCAAAATGGCAAGCTGAAAGCAAGACTGGTGGACTTATAAGATGATTAAAATCGCAGTTTTATGAAATAAAATGTATTAATGTTTATTCTTCCTCTTGTTTGATAATCTGCTAGAGACTTAACTATTTAAAGAAAATGTATTGACAAACAGCAGAGCTCAGACTGAGCATTGTGTAGAGTTTATCATGCAAAGATAATTAAAAAGTCAATGCATTCTTTACTCACATCTGCCGAAGAACATTACAAACGTGTAATTCATAAAGACAGCTACACTGCTGCAGAGCTGCACTTCCCTTTCTCCAAATTTTCTCATAAATCATAACATAAAGAATCTCTCATTCACCAACTGTGCGAAACATATCTTTCTGCTCACAAGCACATTCTTTAAAATTTTGTGGAAATTTTGTCTTAGCACAATCAGTAGTTTTCCACCCCTTTCATTCAATTGAGAAATGATTTATTGATATTTTATAAAGTTTCTTCTACTGAGATAGGGGTATGACTAGGGTTGATAAGGGAAAATGAACATTTTTGAATGTTCACTATAATATTTATTTTTCTTTCCACATGAGTAGATAAGAATATTTTATCTTAGTTAAAGACACTGTATATAAATTTGTTAAAAGTATCAAATGATAAAAGAATGGGTCTTGCAACTCCTTTTTCTTGAATTCATATTGACATTAACTTAGTATCATTAGTTCAAATCAAATTTATTCTTAAATTGTACCTACTATCATAGAATTGTACATATTAGTGGGGTAACATGATGTTTTGATACACACACATGCACAAACATATTGTAATATTTATATTATGTTAAACAATATATCTCCTCCGACACCTGTCTTTTATATGTGATGAAAACCTTCAACATACTTTCTTGCAGAGTTTAGAATATAGAGCATAGTACTGATATGTATCATACCACTCCACAGTAGTACACAGAACGTCTTTCTACCTAACTGTAAATCAGTGCCTAGTCCTAAACTTTCCCCAGTCCTGCCACCCCTGTGCTGCCCCAGTTTCTGCTAACCACTGTCAAATTCTATGAAACTATTCTCGATTTGTAAATTTTATTGACAGATAAGATTTGGTGAATGCAGTAGAATTTTTATTGTGAACCTTTAATGTGGAGCTCCACAACAATCCTACAGCAGTTACATAATGCTTAGCTGGGAACCAGGAGTACCACACAATACATGATCATAGAACATTTGTTCATTTGGATTCACTATTTGAAGTCATTATCTGAGTCAGTGTCCCTTCATGCTAAGTCTTCTTTCTCCGTGGAGATAGCTCTTATGATGTCAAGTAAGAGGGCTGATGTTTCCCTTCTGAAAAATTAACAGTTGTGGTAAGAGAAACACATTTCTACTCTCACAAAATGTTTTCAAGAGCTTTAAATAAGGGCTGCTAGAATCCTATTGCCATGATTTGTCTTTGCCTAAAATAACATGAGATGATATAAAAAGGAACAAAATATCTGTAGGCATTTCAATTCATGGAGGTATGGATATTTGAATAACTGCAAAAATAAAGATTTATGAAAATGTATACACACTTATGATGGTTATTACCTCATCATGAATATTTAGGCACTTAATGACCCACACTCTTTCCACCTTGTAAGGCAGGATAAGTAATGTACATTTCCATACTCCATTAATTTAGGTGACTCAGGGACAATTTAGTAAATTAATACTTAAGTGCACTAAATTTACTATGCTTACCTCAAAGTTAATTTAATAAAATAAGCATGTGGTTTATTAACCACGTTTATTTTTGTCTGATCAGAATTTTTTTGTTTTTGTCTGATCAAATTTTTTTATTAAAAGACAAATTCCTTTATAGTTTGCCATGAATAGCATTGGACTGAGTTAATGGGAATAAGCAAATATACATTGCAAAGATTTCCCTGTAATAAGGGGCAAAGTAGATTTATTGGTTTAACAGAACAAAATTTACCTTAATTTGGCTTACAGCAAAGAACGAGGGTGCAAGACATGATTTATTGACATACATAAGTGAAAGAATACTAATGTACCTTGTGGATGGATAAAAATAGTACTTCAATAATGTCATTATTAATTACCCTATTTATTTTGTTTATGGTTTTAACTGGCACATAATAATTTGCTCATCTCATAGAATACTGTGATACTTTCAAATGTGTATGCATTGTCTACTACTCAAATCATGGTCAATTTTCTATTTCTTCAAACATTTATCGTTTCCTTCTGATAAAAACACTGTCTTTTCTTCTAGTTTTTTTTCACTAGGTAGTCCGTTATTATTAACTATACGTGCCTAACTGTGTAATAAAACATCAGAACGAATTTTTCTGGTGTAACTTTGTATGCTTGAAGAACATTTCACCATCCTATCCACAATTATTATCTCTAACCTCCCTACTGAATACTTATTTCTTTTAAAGTTTTGCCCCTTATGTATTTATCTTAATCTTAGATAGATTTTCATGCCTGAGGTCTATTCATAATGACAAAGATAGTAATTATTTTTTTGGTACAACCCAGTGCTTGGTGCTTATTAAGGCAAATTAAAGGTGTCCTTGGTAGCTTGAACAAAGTCAGATTCGTGTGTAGCAGAGCCAATGATTATGACAAGAAGGTGTATTTTACATTGATCAAGCTATAGTCACTTGCCAAACATGGAGGGAGGCATGAAGATAACTCTCCCAAACTGCATGGGTGCAGGCCCTGCACAAGGAATATGCGTTATCTACTTGAATGTTGAAGCACGAGTGGGAAGCAAAAGAAATCTGAAGGCTATCTCTGAAGTTCAGTGCTGTTTATGTTTCAAAATCAGCTAGACAGAGAAAAGAAATTGTAAGTGTACCATAGGCTAGAAATCAACCTTGCATATTTCTTATTAAATAGGGTATCTATAAAACCTTAAGTTAATTTAATGAATAGAAGTTTCCTTCTCACCATTTGGAATCAGTGTACATGGTACTTTAATTAAGAATGCTATAGTAAATCCTATATTGAGGGAAAATAGTTTTTGTACTTGATACAGATTTGCCAAGCTAGGAAAGTTTCAGAGCAATTAAAAGTAACAGAAATATAACTATGGTCCAAAATTTGAGAGAGGACTGTGTTAACAATCTTATCATTCATCTTCATTAGAGTCAGTTTACAAAAACTTTCAATGAGAAAATTTTTTTATTCCACCAACATATATTTATTTAGAAGAATGAACCCCTGTAAGTCCATATTTCTGTGGCAGAAGATTTTTTAATTACATTGCAAAGATTACAAGGGATAAAATTCATGTGTTAGGTATTCAAAACTTGTAAAGGATGAAAAATATGTCACAAAAAAGTTGAAAATGATTTCATCAGTTTGTGAAACATTAAAATGGGAAAGATGCATAGATTTCTATTGTAAGTTTCTGAAGCTTTGGCATCTCCACTGCATCCTTTTGGTTTCCTTCTGATTTTAGCTACACAACTATTGTGCACATCTCAGTATCATTTTATAAACTGAAGTACTCAGTGTATTCCAATTGACTTCTAGTATTTTCCCTTTCCTCAAAGCTTTTTTCCAGTGTTTTCAGTTTTTCAATATATAATCTTGGGATGGGAGATCTAAAATCCTCCAAAAGTGATGATTTTACCTTTGCTAAGAAAGAGCGGCTACATATTTCTGCTCTCTTTATATGAGCACAATGGATGATGATTCTGAAAAATTGCAAAAGAAGTTACATCACAAACACAAAGAATTCAGAAAAAGAACAGTGCCTTTTATAGCAGGTATTACCCTAATTCTCATAAGACATCTGACTCTGTAGTAGGGGCTGAATACATCTCTTAGGTGCGTCTAATAATTATGGGATAGGTGCTCTCACATGTGAGCTAAATGTGTATTTTTTAGGTCCAGCAAGTCCTGATTGCCAGGTAAGAAGTGCAGCAGTCCTTCAAATACAAACAGTGCACTTGAGGCTGCAGCCAGACCTCGCTGGAGTGGGAAGTTAGCTGCCTCAAGTCGTCTGCCCGGTGCTCCCTACCACCGTCAAGTTCTACTCAGTCCAGAGAAAAACACGGGAAACCCAACTCCAGAGATACCTTCAAACACCAGAGGAGGAAGTAAAGGAGCCCTCCTCACGGAGAGAATGGGTTAGGGAATCATTTCTCACTCTGCTCGTGTTACTCACATACTCCTTCATTTTCTTTGATCTCACAAAAAACTTTTCATACAACCAGCACATTGACTCAGGTTGAGGTTTTAGGCAACTCCAGTAATAAAGATTACAGTATGAATTATCCCATGATTCTTTCTTTCCAGCAATGTACTATTCTTGCTTGGACAAATATGCAAAGGTAGTAGGAAGTACTTGCCGAGAATGTATGTCTATCCTCGGTGTTTTATACAAAACTCAGTGAAGGAATATCCTTTGATGATATGGTAAGGGTGGGGAAATCAAAATTGCTTTTTGAATCTATTAGTAGATTGAGAACCTTAATACTTGTAAGGACCCTGTGAAAGATGCTGCTCCATGGCACTGCACAGTGCACAGTAGGACTACAAAAGACAAATTAAGCCAAATTGGTTTTCTACAGTTAAGTATGATTATTTCCACTTAGCCAAACTTCTCATGGTCCATACATAAGAGGAGGATTGTTAAGCAAAATGAAAAAAAAAGCGCCTGTTCATGGTAAGCACTTTTATGGTGGGAGGGAGGCAGTGCTTCGCTGGTCTCAAATTACCAAGAATTCTGCAAAATTTTTTTCTGAAGGATGATTGTACAGAATCATTGCTTATGCCATGATAGCTTTCTATACTGTATTACATAAATAAATTAAATAAAAATTTAAAAAATACATAGAATTTTAGTAGTGAGTTTTTAAATGGGTTAAAAATGCTTATATCAATTATACACCACTTAATCATATATCCTAGAAGAAAAAGTGGGGTAACTTCAATAATCAACAATATAGACTGTTTTCATATTGGTATACATGGGTACTCTTAATTGAGAGTATATTGAGAGTATACTACTTTAAATAAATTTAAATTTGTGGATTAAGATTTATTGTGCTTAGCTCTTAAAGAGCATGAATCCATTAAGATCTCAAATAAATACTCAGAAATAAGAGATTATAAATGTTTTAACTTCTGTTACAATCTGGAGTTTGAGGTTAATAACTAAAGGCACAATTATAAAACCAACAGCTTTAAGAAAATCCATCTGGTACGCATGAGAGTGTTGTAGGCCCATGCCTAGCACATCATCTGCGCTGTCACAGGCCAGAATTATTGTTTTTAATAGAACATACATCATATATTTACATAATCACAGTAATACATGTTTCCTAAATTAGTTCAATAGTGTAGTGCATCATTTACAGGTAAATTAGTCAGAAGCAAGTGAAGGGGTGGCTTATCCTCATGCTTTACAACAGTGAGGTGGAAATAAGTAAATCACCAAGGGGACTTTGTACAACAGTTCTGTTTAGGAGCAGCCAAAAGACAATTTTCTTTGGGCAAAATGTTCCAAAGGGATAGTATTCAAATTTTATATCATTATTTGAAAACAGCATTTTGTTGTATACTTTCCTTGCATATTTGGAATGGAGCAATTACACCTGAAAATAAATGATGGTATAGAGAGGTTTTGTTTTTATCATATAAGTATTGCAGAGGAATGTTAGGATGATTATTAAAAATGGATTAGTCATTTTCCCATCAGTGGGACAGAATGCCTAACATCTGCAACTTGAAGGAGGAAATATTTATGTTAGCTTATTGTTTTCAGAGGATTCAGTCCATGGCCAGCTGGCTCCAAGGCAGAAGTATTAGGGCAGGAAAACATGGAAGGATAGTGCTGCTTAGTTCTTGATATCCAGGAAGAGAAAGAGGAATGGGGGATGATAATACACCTTTCTAGGTCGTGCTCTTAGTGACTCACATCTGAGCAAGGTCTGCTTCCTGATAATACATACATCTATGAGTCACCAGTGATCTTCCAGTGATGAGTATAGCAACCCCTACAATCCAATCACTGTGAAAAAGCCCAACTTATGGGACTTATGGATGGTATTTTAGATCTAAACTATAAAATGTTATACCTAGAATCCAAAAAAGAACTCAGATCTATCTCATTATCCAAATGACTTTAGTTCATGCTTAAGAATTGCCAAAGTCTTAACAATTCCAGCACTGAGGAAAAGCCCAAGTCCCAAGTCTCCTCTGAAACTCAAGGCAAACACTTAGCCATGAGCTCCAAAAATACTAATTAATAAAATAGTTAAACAGTTCTAAAATGCAGTAGTAAAGGGTGAGCGTCCCCTTTAAAGAAAAAAAGAGGAATAAACCTGGTGTGCTGATGCATAACTATAATCCCAGCTCTTGAGAGGCTGAGGCCAAAGGATCACTGCAAGTTGAAGGCTGGCTTGATCAACACAGAGAGTTCAAAGCCAGCCTAAACTACATACTGAGCCTTTTTCTCAAAATATACAAAGCAAAAAAAACAAACAAAAAAAATGTAAAAGAGGACAGAAAAAGAGTAGAATGAAATCAGATCAAAGCAAGAATGTAACTAACTAAGTCAAATAGTAAAACTTACAGCTGTGCTCCCGGGGCAGGGTCGGCGAGATGTGAGCTGTAATGGTCCTGGGCAGCACCCCCCTTGCAGCACCGTTAGTTGCAGTCTGGATGGCCTTTAACTTGGTCTGGCTTTCCTCTCAGCTTGTGTTTTCTCAGCAAACATTCCAGTCTCCTGGCATCTCCAACTTCCTAAACTGCCCATTTTATATTTAGCTTCTCTCTCATAGCTTTGCTCACCACCTTCACTACAGGGCCATACGGTCATAACTCCAAGTCTTTCTTCCTAAACCTGGTTGAAATCCTCTGCAATCCAACTCATGTACTCTACATGCCTGAAAATTTAGCACAACGTGGAGTCCCACTGTGACTGGAAACAGTACCCACTCTCTCCATGGACCGTGACTGCGGAAGACTTTGAGTGCTTCTATGGCTGAACATCGTCAAAGTATCCCAGGTTTCAGTTCTCTACAAGTTTTTTTCTTGATCAGGGCCTCAGGGGCTCTCTTTTCAAATCAAGTTTAAATCTATGTACCATTGTTCCTGTGATTGGTAGTGTCTTACTCTTTCCTGAAATGCCCTGAAGCCATCGTTCATATTGTCCAGACGTAAAGTACCTGGCTCCTTTTAATTATAATGCTTTCAGCAAACAAACCATCCCTGGATGCAAATTTATAGGCATTTTTTTTTCTTTTTAAGCTACAAACTTTCACATTTTCATTTCTACTCCTGATTTTCCCTGTAGTTCTGGATAAAAGAAACCAGTACTTGGACTGGTTTTACTCTATCAGATTAACTAGTCCATAATTGTTAGTCTCTGTCTCCTGCAAAGTCTCAGGACATGGACAAAATGAAGACAAATTTTCTGCCAAGGTGTAACTCATGGGGTCTCCTGTTCAACTGTCTATAGAATTCTTGTTCCTAACTGAATCCTCCTGAGACTGGGCCTTAGTGTTTACATTTCCATTCTAGTCTTCTGAGCATTAATGAAAATCTCCCATCACTTCTTACTGTGTTCGTAAGGCATCTCTAGCTCGTATCTTCAAACTTTGCAAATTCTTCCAGTAAACTGGTTCCAAAGATTTATCACCCATATCATCAGGGACAGTCACAGCAACAATCCACTTCTCTGATATAAATGTTATGGATTGGTCACTTTCCTGCTACTGTTACAAAGTATGTATCGTCAAAAACTTAAAGTGGTTTATTTTGGCTCATGGTTTTTGGAGGAGTCATTGGTTGGCTCCACGGCAGAAACATCACCACAGAAAAGGCATCCAAGAAGCATAAAGACACACACACAAACACACACACACACACACACACACACACACATAAGCGAGCGCACGCGCAGAGAGAGACAGAGACAAACAGAAGTAGGGAACAAGCATACGCACTTCTAGGTCATGCCCACGGTGACCTATCAGCAAATCACGCTTCCTAAGAGCACAGTTACCTAGTTCTGATTCATAGACTAATAAACTAGTGAATATCATATCCCTATCATCAAATTTCCTTGCAAAATCCCAACTCTGAACACATGGGACTTTGGGCGAGATTTTATATATAAACCATATCAAAGAAGAATTTGTCTGGAGCAAGGAGCTGGAGCTTGTATCTTACAACATTTAATTCAGGCTAGTTTGGTCACAGACAGAGCCGTACGGTGTCTGTGTGTTTCCGTTTATATTAGTAGGCACCTATATTTTGTCCTATTTCTCATGAGAGGAAGTAGCTATGAAATTGATGATATTGTACAACTACTGTTATAGAAAATGAAAAAGTATGCTTTCCTATGCTAATATCATTCTCAAAATATCCAAAAGTCTGCAACAAAACAATGAAAAAATATGCTTGCCTATGCTGTAGGACAAAAATAAATATGTACGGTTAGTATAATAAGAGTAAAATAGTGTTTGGCTAGATATTAACAATGCATAAGCTCAGGTAAAACTTCAGCTAGGGAGGGCAAATAATAAACATAAAATATGAGATGAAAATAGGCACAAAGGAAAATTGACAAGACGATATATAGGGAAAGATAGTGATAGCAACACAAAGGGAAAAGTCCAATATGTCCAATTTGGAAGAGACTAAAATGTTGGGAAAAGAGAACAAGATAAATTCAGGTAAATGGAGACAGAATTGGGCAGAATATACTAACTCAGATCCTGCAAACTGATCATTGAAAGAGTAAAAGCAGAAGATGAACACAAGAAGCAAATATAGAGACCTTATCTCTCCTCGGAAAGGAAGAAAGTGAAAGGTAAGGACACCAGATGAAAGAAATCAATCCCACAAGAAATGTGGCTCTTGTCCGTTATAGGTGGGAGATATGCTTCATTTCAGACAGCAGGAAATGAAAGCCTGAGAGGTAAAAGCTGAATGACCTGACCAAGGTTTTAAATGAAAAAACAGACCATTTTGATAATGAAAATGAAAAAGAAATAAAAATTTTGATTTGTGCTTAAGCCAAGGGTCATTTTAGTGCTTCCATATAGTAATGCATTTTCAGCAAAAAATTATCGTTGTGTTAAATAAAAATACAACTTCAAAAAGCATATGAAAAAGGAAGAAAATAACTTTACCAACCCATCTAGTACATTTTGTAAATAACAGGAAGATGCTGTGAGATATAAATAACTTTTCACTGATTTCACTGTGCCTATTATGAGATTTTAGACATGCTACTACTGTAACTCTGTAAATTTTTGCAGTGTATTGACATTGAGAATTACCAAAGAGAGAAGAGCTCCAAGCCACAATTGTTAATTTATATATTTATTCATGTATGTGTGTATATATATATATATATATATTCTTAGTTTATATTTGTTACTGTGCTAGACTCCAGAAATTTAGAAATGATTTGTATGTACCTTTGTCCTTTAAAACTATGAAAATATAAGCAGTGGGAGTCAGAGATAAAGAGTCAAGATCATTAATGAGAATGATAAATGTTCTCATTGATGTATGCACAGGATAGCACACTGAGAAGAAAAGAGTGGACAAAATGAAATTTCAAGACAAGAATAGAAGGCATAGGCAGTGAAAAACTGAGAGGGCAACAAATAAAGGGTAAATCTAATTCTATTTACATCTCAATGAAGATTTGAGTGACGATTATAAATGGGCCTTTAAGATTTCTCATACCTTTGGATTTTTTCAGGTCTAATATATTGCCCTTGATTTTCAGATAATTAGTTTGAACAACTCTTACAAAATTAATGATATTTTGACTTAAAGAGTAGGCAAAGAATCAAATGAAAACAAAAAGATTCAAGGTGAATAAATGCCACATGTCTCCCTTCTCATCAGATTATGAATGAGATTCAAACAGAAACATACTCAGCGCAGAGTACCACACACACACACACACACACACACAGTCACACAGGCACACAGGCACACACACACACACACACACACACACACACACACACACAGGCACACGTGCACACAAGTATTTATTATGTGAAATTCTTGTGATATACTATAAAAACAGAAACATACTTAGGTTATCAAGGAGATCAAAGACTATCACAAACATGCATATAAAAGTGTGATCCCACTTGGTAAATTTCAAAAGTTTGCAGGATTGAAGGGCGATTCTGGACTGCACTGCAAAGGCCCTACCTGCTCTGCCTCTCCCCTGCCTGCCATTTATTCCTTTTTTGCCGTCCTTCCTTGACATTCCCAGCTGTCCTATGACTTTTCCTTATTTAAACCATGTACATTTTGCATTCTGTCTTACTTGGTGTGTCAACATCTATGATATCCTATCCTTCAGTTTGTGGGTTAATGACTAAGATAGGGGTAGCACTCTTTTTAGCTTCACTAAATTTACTCAGGTGTTTTCCTGATTCCAGGCTCCTGACTTCCAGTATCTTAGACATTTTCTTTAGAAAATTTTTAAGTATATCTTTTTCCACTCTCTTGCCAATTTTATAAGCCAGGATTATGTTTCTTAAGGATTTGGGAAAAATTCTTTTGAAATACAATATCCCACCTAAGTGCATCCTGAATTCTGATCCATGAAATTAACAAATTTGTTTTGTAAACTGCTAAATCTGAAGTGATTTTTTTTTCAGCAGTAACAAGAAACTAATATAGGCTCAGAGAAATAACAACTAAGAATCTCGCAGTAGAGAGACATCATGCAGTAGGATAGGAGCTGAATTTTATTCAGTACGACTTAGGAAGCAATAAGGACACAACCACATTAATCAAGCTTCTCCAGTATTTTCCATTGCCTCATACCAGAAAAAGATAAGGAAGGAAGGAAGGAAGGAAGGAAGGAAGGAAGGAAGGAAGGAAGGAAGAAAGAAAGAAAGAAAGAAAGAAAGAAAGAAAGAAAGAAAGAAAGAAAGGTCCTTTGTTCCATCAAATGGACCTCAGACTTCATCTACTCAAATATTCTTACCTCTATGACAATAGCCTTGAAGTAAGTCACTCTTGCTGCTTTAACACATCTTATATTTCTTTGAACAGATGGCAGAAAGTTATTCAAAAGATGTCTGCACCCTAATTTCTGAAACATGAATAGTTTTTGGAGAATTTATGGATGTAAATATGTTACATATTTAAAATAGGGAGATTACACTACATCACCCAGTTGATTACACTAGATCATCCTTTAGACCATCCAATCTAATCACTTGAGTGTTGAAATTGTACCTTAGGAGAATCAACAGTGTAAGATCTACTCAAGCACATCTAACTCACTGGGATGTAACGAGGACTCAGAAGGGTTCTCTATACTGCTCATTAAACTGGATGGAATGTATCTCTTAATAGCCACCAAAATAATACAAAGAATAGAATCTTACTTACCCTGTACAGATATTTGTACTTTCTCCACCTCCAATTAAATAAGTAGGAAACCCTTAGTATAAAGCTAACTCAATATTGTGAGTTCCTACCTAAATAATTCCCACCAAAATTAATATATAAACAAACTTAAACCTAAGAATTACAACATATCAGGACCTATGCAACACAATAAAAATAGTGTTAAGAGAAAAACTTATAGTCCATACCAGCAAAACAGAGTCAGAATAAGCTCAAATAAATAACCCAATCATGCAATTCAAGAGCCAAAAAACCAAAAACAATTGAAATCCAAAGCTAGTACAAAGAAGGAAGTTATAAAGATCATAGCAGAGATTAATGAAACTGAGACTCATACACATACACACACACACACACACACACACACACACACACAAATCAAACAGTTGAAAAGTTGATATTTGAAAAATAAACCCAATTGACAAATACCTCTCCAATCTTACCAAATAAAGGATCCTACTCAATTCAAGTAGAAATATAAAAGAGAAAATTACAATAGAGTCTGTCAAAGTATAGAATAGAAGATCATAGGTAACTACTTTGGGACACTCTAACATAAAATGGACAATTTAGAAGAAATTGACAGATACAGATGAACTACCAAAGTTGAATCAAGAAGATATAAAAATTTTGAATAACTCAATATTAGGCAGTGAAGTTGCAGAAGTAATAAAGATATATGAACTAAAAGAGCCCACTTCCCTATTGATTCACTGCCAAATTCTACAAGATGTTTCATAAAAACAAAAGTAGGGAGTATCCTTTTCCTGATTATTATTAGTATTATCCTGATTCCAAAACCAGAGAAGCACTTACCCAAAATGGAGAATTTTAATAAACGTAGATATAAAAACCTTTATCAAGTTACTGGCAAACAGAATTCAATAAGTCATCAAAAGGTCACACATCATGACCAAGTAGGACTCATTTCAAGGGATGCAAAGATGGTCACCATACATAAATCAGTAGTGTAGTAGATCACATAAATCAAACCAAGGGAAAAAATCCTATGATCATCAAATAGATAGATAGATACAGATGAAGCCTTTAAATTAATCTAGCATCCATTCATGATAAAAGCTCTGAATATAACAGGGATAGAAGGGCATTATCTTAACTTTCTAAAAGTCATTTAGGACAAACCAATGGCCAACATTATATTATATGATGAGTTGACAATTTTCCTTTAAAATTTGGAATAAGAGAAGAATATCTGTGATAATTATTCCTGTACAATATAATTTTTAAAACATTAACCACAGCAAGCAAGCAAGAGAAATAAATACAAAGGCATGCATAGGAAAGGAATAAGTGAAAATTTAATTACTTGAAGATGACATAATTCTCTACAGTGGAGACCAAAAAATTCCATCAAAAGACTGCTAGGATTAATAACCAAATTTAGTAGTATAGCAAGCCTATAAAATCAGCTTGTGAAATTCAGTATTTCTGTATGCCAGTAATGAACTTACTGAAAAAGAAATTAGGGAAACAATGCTTTGCATAACAACCTCAAGAAAAACTAAATGCATAAGAATTAACCTAATCAAGGATATAAAAGATCTTTATAATAAAAAGTATAATGTTCTGAAAAAGGAGATCAAAGATGATATCACAAAATAGAAACATATACAATGTTGTTGGATAGGTAGAACCAATATAGTCAAAATGATTATATTTCTAAAACTACCATAAATGTTTAACAAAGGTCCAATGAAAAATACAAATAACATTACTGATAGAACTAGAGAAAACTATCCTAAAACTCATATAGAACCAGAAAAGATATAGAAGATTAAAAGCAATCATGGTCAACCATAGCAAGATGGAGACATCACAATCTGAGACTTTAAATTGCCCTACTAAACTACAGAGATTAAAAACAGCATGGTGTCAGCAGTAAAACAAACTTGTGGAAAATAGAACAGAACAGAGGATGGAGAAATAATTTCAGGCACACTCAACTACCTGGTCTTTGACAAAAGGGACAAACAAATGGTGCTGGGAAATGGTGCAAAAGATTGAGTCGAAGCTCATGTTTCCTAGCTTGGACTCATATAAAATCTAAATTAATCAAAGACACAAATGTTAAAACAGGATCACTTAACCTTGTAGATGAAAGAGGTAAAACTCTTGAAGACATTGGCATAGGTTAGGTGTTTCTGGACAGAACACTAATTGCACAACAAACAGTATATGAAGTGTCAGTAAATGGGGTCATACCAAATTAAAAAGCTGCACAGCAAAGGAAACACCAAAAAGAGTGAAGAGACCACTTACAGGATGGGAAAAAAGTTTTTACCAGCTATTCATTCCTCAGATGAATGACTATTATCTATAATAGATGAAGAAATAAAAAAAAGAGACACTCAAAATTAAAATACACAATCAAATTTGGGCAGTTGAAATGAATAGACACTTCTCAGAAGTACAAATGGCCAGTAAATACATGAAAAAAATGTTCAATACCTGCGACTGTTCAAGAAATGCAAATTTAAACAACACAGATTTCATCTTACTCAGAGCACAATCACTAACATCAAGAAATAAAATTAATAAAAATTCTGGTGAAGTTGTTGGGGAAATGGGTCCCTTCATTGCTGGTGGATATAAACTAGTGCAACCACTATGAAAATCAGTATGGAGAATCTTCAAAATATTAAAGCTGGAAATTCCATTCAACAAAGGTATTCCACTTCTTAGTGTCTTCCAAAAGATTTAAATACTTTGTATTACAGTCACACATGCATGCCAATATTTAAAACAGCACAATTCACAAGAGTGGCATCTTGCACGTGACTTACATATCCACAAACAGATGGACCAGGAAATGTGGCAGTCACACACAACAGAGTGCTACTCTGAAGTAAAGAATAAACTTATGTCAGTTGCAGGGAAATGGTTGCATCTTAAGACTATCCTGTTATGTGAATTCAGACACACAAGCTCAAATACTGCATGATGTCTCTTATATGAGAAACCCAAAATATTAATAGAAAGCCAAGGAAGATAAACAATAAAAATAGTGAGACAGACACTTACCATATGGGAAGGGAACCAAGAGACAGAGGGAAGGAGGAGAGCGGAGGGAAGCAGATTTAAAGACAATAAACAAACAAAACTACAAGGAAGCGGCAACACGCTGTGTGCACGTTCCCTTGTCCATAGGAGGAGTGTGGTCACTGCGCACTAGAGATGTACCACAAAATAGGTGGCTCTGTCACAGGGAGGGAGAGAAGGGAGAGGGAGGGGAAGGGAAAAACAAAAGAACTCAGATGCACGTACATGTGCTAACTCCCTACAGTGAATGTAATCATTATTACTAGTCATTTGCTATAAAACATTTTCTTAACTGGCAAACCTAATTCAGGTATATAATAGATGTATTTGTATATATATCCAAGAAATACTTGACTATAAGCATATCTCATGTTTCCTTGTTTCAAGCTCAGTTCAGTTAGTGGAGAGAAAAACTATAATGGCAGTGATAGTTTAATCGCATCAGGAGTTAAAATGCTTTGCTTCCACCAACTTTTTACTTCAGCCACTCCGTGCTAAGTTCCTTCTGTAAATAACTGAATAAAACAGTTTAAATTCGTCCCCACCTTTCTCTTCTCTATTACAGCCAGGGATTACAAGGGAAAAGATCTAATACAAGGCGTATAATTTATAAGATTACTTTAAATATTTACTGAAAGAGTTAAATGTAAAAGAGTGCAGGAGACCTCTCAACACACTAGAGACATAAAGAATCGAGCAGAGGGCCTGGGTCCACAGCAATGACTCCCATGAATCAGAGACCTAGAACCCATGGCAATGTCCTCCACGAGTCCAAATGGCGGGCACGAGCCCACAGTGTGTCTCAGGAAAGGCTGTGTCAAGGATCTGCACTGAGAAGGCCCAAAGCTCAGTGGTAGAAGCTAGTGAGCCTGCACCAGTGGGTGAGGAATCTGTGCCAGCAGGCTGAAGCATCTGTACTGGAACCAGGAAGCACTGTGAAATTTAAGACCAGAGCTCCCCTGAAAAGAACTGCAGCCATCCTTAGCGACAACGAGGTCCCAAGCTCCTCAGGTCACGAAAACAGCTGAGTTCATATCAGGAAAACCAGCATGAAACGCTTCTCAACAATCCTTGGGTGGGGCCTTCCACACCAGCATCGCACTGATTCAATTCAGCTGGGTGTAGGAATTCTGAAAAACTTCTTGTCTTCTCAGAAACACAATTTTTTTCTTTAGTTTCTTTCTATTTAAAAAAGCCTTTCTGAAGATAGAATCTTGAAAACGTAGAAGGAGTTCAAGGGATGTAAGATATTAAAAATGCGTAAGACATGTAATATGCACACACCACCTCCCCAAATGAGCATGGCAGTGCTGGGTTACGATCAAACACTAATTAAAAGTCACCTTGATATTGTTGTCTGTTCAGCACTAACCAGCATGGTTTACTTTTCACAGAATAATTCCGTGGATGAGCTCTGCTTTTTATACTTGTTCTGTCTAATTGACTTTTTTCTGTTCTCTCAATTTAATCAAATTTCCACAGCCATTACTTTGTCAAATCAGCTCATGTCGGTATATCTGGTGGTGTTCAGGTTGCCAAATCTCATCATCAATTCTCTATTTTCAACGTGACTTAGTGGGAATATTTGATCATTGCTACCTGTTGAAATGCTGCCTCACACAGCTTTGTAGACATACGCATTTTTGTATTATTTCTTTGTCCATGATCACTTATTCTTTGTCATTTTGGATTTTCCTCATCCCTCAAGAGCTCTCTGTATAAAAGTACTTCGAAGATTTTGCATTTCTCAGTTTTAAATGGTGTGCATATTCTTGTAACAATTTGGTATGACATGCTTTAAATCCTCCCCTGAACTGCTTTAATGGTAAGTATGCCATTGTTTATGTGAGGTTCATATCTATGTAAAATCCACTACATAAACATCATGCTGGTGTCAAAATTAACATGGTCACAATGAGCTGCCACTCTGCTCTCCTTAACCGAAGTTCTATTCTTCCTACAATCCACCATTTTAGACTTCAGAGGGTGGCCTGAGAAATAAGGTAGAGAGGTTCTTAAGCAATTTGTCAAGTAATTAACCTAACTGAGAAGAGCAAGATGATTTTATATCAAAAAGGGAGCCTGAAACACACCAACAAGTTAAGCAAACAGCAAGAGTATTAAAATTGGAGCAAGATTAGTAAGTTTGGAGTATGTCAGACAGGAAAGTAAAAACTGTTTTAAAACAGCAATAATAGAAATCATTACAAAGAAAGTATTGTACTATAAATGACAGGCCAATATCAGAATGGAGTTTGAAACTTTTAGTTTTAAGCATCTTTCCCTGAGTGCAGTTAAAGAAGACACTGATGAGTGTGTGTGTCAGAAAAAAGAGAGACGATGTCAACATTACAGTGTTTCATTTGGTCTTTAGACCTCGATATGCACTTATTATCTCTGATCCTGGGGAAACAATTTATTTAACAGATATTATAATCACATAATAATTTGTGCCACAAAAAGTGAATTTATATTCATTATGGAGATGGATGACTTTGATAGTTTTCTTATTAAATTAATATTATATTCACACTGCTAATTCATTGTGTCATTTGAGGGGACATTTTTGTAAAGCCATGTAAAAGTTATCTTTTACTTAACATTTCTGGTATAAAAAGATAAAGTCATCCATTGAACAACCCTTTATAAAAAAAGAATATATTACAGATTTGATTTAGTAGTTGTAAATTATTTGTACATAATTCCATACATAAAATTTTGTATTAGTAACACTGATTAACATGTTATAACGTAAACAGTTCAAGAAAGACATTTTAGTTTGGTCCTGAGGGGATATTTTATAACTTATCTTACCAAAACTAAAAACAAAAAAGTATTTATTTATTTCTGTTTTATTGGGGAATGAATCCATGAAGGTTGTACCTTTTAACTACATCTTCAGCTCTTTTGATGATTTTGTGTTCATATAGGATCATTTTGAGTTCTCTGGCTGGCTCCAAAACTGTGATTCCCCCTGCCTCAGCCTTCATAGGATCTGAGATTATAGGTTGGCCTCACAGTTCCCCACTATCTTCTATATTTTCCTGCATTCATTAACTTTTATGTATAGATAACATAAGATCATGTAGAAAATATAATGTTAGAATTTCTTAAAACAAATGTGATTATATATGTGTGTGAAAATTTTTCATACTGTATCTGTATTTCCATCTTTGTTGAGAATTTCTTGCATTGGGAAAGGTTAAGAGGAGAAACAACCTGAAAACAAATGTGTAACAGCAAGATCAACTGTAAATTATATTTATCAAACACAATGTAGTAAAATTGCATATTTCTTTTAAATGTTCCAGATAATTAACAAAGCACATTTAGCTATTAATTAGATGCATAAAACAAAATTTGTAATTTAGAAGATTGATGTAAAAACACAGTAGCATTCAATCAAACTCTACTATGTCTCACAGGTTTGCTGACTTATACAAATCCTTGGTCATCTGCCTTGTATCTTCCAAACGACCTCCATCAAGTTATTTTGGCTTAATCTTGAAATTTGCAAAGTGTAAGTGACTTTACTCCTTGAATTTACATTTGGACAAAACATACACACTAAAGTACTCTGCTTTAGTAAGCAAACACCATGTATCTTGGTGAAGTTTCTAAAAACTTTGATCAATTTTAGTAGTGTAGACAAGAACAATTTAAAAATCAGACGTTAAACATGAGTTCATATGAGCAGATAGAAGAAATTTTATTGCATAATTCATAGTAGTAAGCCTGGGAGATTTAGTCATCATTAATGGGAAACTTCTGAGTCAAAGGAGAAATAAATCATGCTTTCTTTATTCTTGAAGAATCAGGCTCGAAAGAATATTTCATTTACAGGATAGAATAGTATGTTGGATGCAGATTAAAACACTAGAAAAATAATTTGGTCACTGGACCTGCATTATTTTAAAGTCCTTGATATGGTCTGAAGGATAAAGTTCTTCCTCTCTGTCTCTCTCATCTCTGCCTGTCTCTGTCTCTGTCTGCCTCTCTCTCAAGAAATTAATCAAAAGAAGGCCATGGATGTTTCATTATAAGGTGATGTCAGTATGTTACAGGAATTTGCCTTCCGTGAAAGATCTGTCTCATCTACAGAGGTACCTAGCGGCTATGATACGGGTACCACATTTGCGTTTCCATACCAGACCTCATTTTCAGTGCCAAACTTTATTTCTAAAACCACCAACTTTTACCACCTATGTGCCTATTAAATGTCAATATCTCAAAAGAAATGATCATAATGTTTTTGTTACCCAGAAAAAATTGGACTCTTCTTAAGGCTTCTGTAGTGTAATAGCACTATTATGCATTCAATAGTCTTTGGTTGAAATAAAAAAAAATGTGGGTAATCAATATTGTCAACTCTTCCTTCTGAGCATCCTCTTAATTCATATAATTTTCTACCACACCTTACCCTTTTTACCTAGCCTATTGCTATAGTCATCTCAGAAATATAATTTTCAGAGCACATCTCCCTCATGCATGTAGAATATTTTGTTCAAAAATTGCAAAAATGTAAATGATAATATTACTTCCATGGAAAAAATTTCAATGCTCTATAACAATGGTGATTATTTTCCTTTCCTTCTTTTCCTCTACCTTAATACACAAATGTTCCCAAACTGAACATTGCACACAACCCAAATGGTTAGCACAGATGGGTGCAGGGACGCACTACTTGAAAATTAAAGTTCCTGGTCTCCACCTGTTTAATTTTTAGCATGTAACTCCTCATGACTGTGACATCTGTGCTTTTGCTCTAAGGCAACACATAGCAATTCCGTATATAAATAGTATTAGTACAAAACCAACAACAAATACTGTTTATGTTGATTCTGCGTGCTGGAAATGTATAAACCAGCCATAATGAAATAGTTTTCCTGGAGTTTCGAGCTCTGTAAGCTTCCATGTCTGATAATACCTGTTTCAAAACTTGAATGATAATTACATCCTACAGCATCCTCACCTTGCATGACCATTTAGGAAAGAACTCTCTGATGCTACTAGACAGGGATGTAGCCCTCTTTATTAGTGTAATGCATTTATTAGCAGATCTACATGTACAACATGCTTGGTACGTACTTTATGATTTGTAAATGCTTCTTAAAACAAATTATGTCATATCTGACTAAAAATAATGCATCGTATGTTGGAGAACAAAGCAAAAAAATAATGTACCAAAGTCCAGGTGTTGAATACAATTAAGAATAAATACCTGTGACTGTGACACAAGAGGAAACACGAGCTTCCACAGGACTGAGACTAGAGGAGGGAAACTGTCCGAAGAGGGAAAGTTGACATCACGTCCCTGACGGCCCAGATTCCTTGTGAGCTTTCCTTATTTGCTAGTATTGAATTTGAAAGTGAAATAAAAATTGTTTTGTGTATTAAAATAAATATGAGCTACTTTTTTTGAGAAAAGTTGTTGTTCTCATATCTCTGAACTTCAGAAAATTATGACAAAATGCAGATACCAATTACAGATATCTTTAAACATCATTTTAAACTAGTAGTTTATATTATTCAAATTTTCATGTCATCTTGATCTTAGAAATGTAATTTTAAATCACCTTTATTGTACAGAATGTTTCTCTTTTCTTGCTAATTAAAAGTGGTTGCTTTAGATGCATTTTCATGGTAGAAGAATACTGATCAAGGAGGAGACAAAAAGGAAAGAAAGAAGTTTAATGTAGACATTACCTATTTAAAACTATATAAAGGTTAATAAAACACATCAGGCAGATTTTTCAAAAGCCACAGACATATTTTCCCATCTTCATACAGAAGGGAAAATAGTTACATAAACTTACTCTCTAGAAACAAGTTAAAAATGAGGATAGTGCAGTTTAATAAATGGAGGAGAGAAATTTGGAAATTACAGGCTCTTTCCTTAAGGTCATTAGTATCTCACGGAGTGCTTAGAAGTGGTTTGCACTGACGACAAGAGAATCTCCAGGGGAAAGCCAAGGGGACTTTAGTCCAGTTTTGTACTCTAAATGTTAATGCATTTGGTTTTGAAATACTATTTAGAATTGCAGTAGAAGGAAACCACACAAGGTGATGCGGCCAAGGTGGGAAAATGTTTCAGCGCTTCTTGTGAAGCAGCAGGGGAAAGCAGGTTATGGTGTTTGTGAGTTAGCAAGGGAAATAATGTCTGATTATTTCTTACTTGAAATGGACATGGCACAGGTATGGAGAAATTCCATCTCGTCTTTAAAATGAGTGTGAACTGGAGTAATGTAAAGAGCAGCCAGCCAAGCAGAGCTAATCAGACTCCATCAGAGAGCGTGATACTTGGTGCCGTGCTTGGTTTTATACGGATCAAATTAAATGGAACTGAAGCCTTGCCCTCCAAAACTACACCATCCATCTGTCAGTTGTGCTTTTGTTTATTTTTCTGAAATTGAATAAACAAACAAACAAAAACTTCAGTCTGGAATGGAAAGCATAAACTTTAAGAATAACTCATCTTATGCTTTCTTACTCAGATAACTATGGTCAAGAAATAAGTGAAAATATGGGGGAAATAAACAGAAAAAATAATCTTCTTTGACAAAAACAAAAATGTATACGTAGTATCCTCCTGTGCACAGGGGGAATATATTTCTAATATTTCTAAGTGGGAGACAACCATGGAGATTTTAATGAGATTTTGTATCTGCATGTCCGCTATTTCAAATGACACAGAAACACTCCCGCAGGACGAGAAGCGCTGATGAGTTTATCATAACAGTCTGCCGTAGTTTTCAGTACATCCAACAAACCCATCCACAATGCCTCTTCTCCACAATCTCACAAGGGACGACAGGAGATTATTTGTGGCAAACTTGTGTTGAAGAGGACAAATTCTGAGGTGAGCTTAGCTAATGGGCTTTCATCGTATGACGGATATGAAATGTGGGAGGTTAGCAGCGCCATCTTAGTTGAAGGAAAACTTAAGGACACGCAATTTATCCGTGTTCGAAATTCATGAACAGAAGACATTCTGATTCAATCATGATAAACTCTCAGCAGGAAATTGACAGAAGGATATTTCTCAGGTATTTTTCCTTGCCAACCAGTTATTAAACTGACATGTCCATCATTTTGGGTTTGACATTTGCAAAACCTATAATACTTGCCTAACAAAGACTAATGAAGTTTAATGTACTACACTGAAGTTCAGATGTATTTAGCCTGATACAGATTGTATATGCCTTGCGTTTTTAAGCAAGCATACTGCTACTGAGCTATTCTCATCTATGTTTGTTTCAAATGAAGACGATGTTTTATGCACATCTTTAGGCTAGAAAGGATCAGTTTCTTCAATATACCATATTCATTCTTCTCAATTGAAGCATAGGAAGAGGACAATTTCCAACCAACGCAGACCACCATATGACTTATGTATTTATCTGCAGAGGCAGAAAGAGCTAGAGATTTGTAGAGTTCCAGCAACATACTACCACAAGGGCAAAGTGATTGAAACTCATTTATCCAAGAATTGGAGATTATTTGAAGAATCATTTGCATAGCTTAAGATATGTGAGATTGTTATGTCAGATTTTATTCCCCAAGACACAAGTTTCAAGAAAGTAAGAGTGACTAAGATATTATTAATAAAACTGGTATCTGACACCCTTTACTTGCTGATTCAGCTCCTAGGCAAGACAAGAAAACCACAAAAACTTTTTAAAACAATGTAGAGACAGTGGGAATCTCAGATTCTTTTATTTAAGCTAAGAGTGAGGCATCAATTCAACAAGATTCCTTGAGATCTCATGTTGGATTTTTAGGATAGGCTTTCAGTGACTTTACAAAGGCCACCCACAGGCATTAGAAAATTAACAAGTGTACCAGACTCAACTATCACTTTTAAGTATTATTAATGGTGCTATGTCTTGTTTACATTATAAGACACTGCCATAGTTGAATGGAGCATAAAAGAAGAATCGAGCATGGTGCCTTGTGAAACAGCTTAGATGATCTAACAACAATTTGGTGGAAGTGAATAAGACTAAAAATTTTACAGTACAATCTATAAAGTGTATATATATATATATATATATATATATATACACACACACACACACATACATACACACACACACATTCCATAGACTGCCAAAAATGTACACATAGTTCAGAAAAGAAAATATTGTGTAAATATTTTAGTACTGAAGTTTTTGAGACATCATGAGATTAATACAAGTTACTTTTGATCTCTATAACTACAATAGGTACTTAAAATGTTGGTCATTAGTTTCCAGACATTTTTTAGTCTGACAAACTGCTGGTTAGGTAAACTTTGTCATTGAGATTGCTGCACATTCATTTTCAATTTCTTCTGTAAGGCCCAGCAGGGAGTGTGTTTTCTGTGATACACAGTATCCCCTGGGGTCCCCCATATGAGGGTGGCATCATCTGTTGAGAAGACACCATACTATTTTCCTTTTTCTGCAGTGTGTATACATGTTTTGGTGGACTCTATGTATCATCATAGATATAATCATTATGAATATATATATATATACATATATATATATATATATATATATATACACACACAATGTGTAGATCAAGAATATAGTATCTCAGTATCAGGGATTCCATACAAATATGAACATCAAAGCACATTGCAGCCATCCACTCACATGGAATCAGAGTTAGGACGTCTTAACTCTCAGATTAATGTTCTCCATTTTTTTCAGTTTGTCTTTATTAACATACTTGAGGACAATTTTTAATATGGACAATGTCATTAAAGACAACATTTAGTTTATGGGAAATGGCCTTTATGCCTTCCCCATAGTCCTACAGGTCCCTGCAGTTACAGCATCTGCATTTCTGTATGTTTTATAAAATAATTGGTGGCTAAACTGCCCAGGAGTTAAAAGATCAAAAAATGTGTCTGTGGTTCATAACTCTCCATCCTCAGCTGAAGTTTTCCTGCCTGCTTCACCATATCAACCCTGCAACACCCAACCAATTTTCTGACTGTCCCCCTGAAGGTCCATACAGAGGCCTTAGCCCCTGCGGCAGAGGTATAGGGAGGACTCCTAGGGGTTGAGGTCTGGTCGGAGGTCCTTAGGTTATTGCGGGGTGGGGCTACAACCGATGGGAAGGGTGAGAACCCCCAGCCTTTTTCCCTCTCTGCTCCAGTTTGACATGTGACTATTTCCTCTTATACACATTCATGGAATATTCACTGTGTACACCAAAGGTTGAATTAATGAAGATTTGATGATTCTCAGACTTTAGCCTCCAAAATACAAACCAAATATCGCTTTTCTCTTTACAAAATGACCTTTCTCAGATATTTAAGCATGATAATGCGTAACTAACAAACATTTCCTTCAGTGACTCTACCCTAATACCAAAGCTGCCATACCTCTCAAGGACATTTTATAACATTTCTTACAATGTCCTTGTGGGATGAAATTCAAGTTGACCATTGTAAAAATGGGCTTCATGACACATCTTTCTTTTTTCCACTCCTTTTCTGGTCTGGCTTTCCAACTTCCTACCTTACTAAACTTGTCTCACATAACCATGAATGAGCCTTTATGATTTTACATGCTAATCTCAGCATCTGCTTTGGGGAAACCTAATTAAGCTGACCTAAGACTAGTTTATTGAATTAATATTTAATGAACTGGAATGCAGTGATATACTTCTAATTGTCCCAGTACATGTTTTAGAGGAATAAATGAACTAGAAATGATGACATAAGGAATGTGCTGCTTCATTCCTTCAAAGAAGCGCTCTGGGTTATTCTTTGGCTAACTACCTTGCCAAATGGAAAAGAAGAGGGTGAAGTGAGAATTTTGGTATTTGGTGATGTTATCTTTGCTATATCACTGAAGATATTTAAAATGATTTTATGATATTTTTTCTCTTAGCAAAATATTCCTATAATTTTATGGTCATCCACCTTTAGCTGAATGTTTTGCAAATGTTTAATATAAATAAACAGCTATTTTGGAAGTGATTTTCTGTTTTCATCGGTGGTTTCTATGTGTTTATGTAAGAGATTAAGAAAAAGGCACTGTTAGAATGGAGAGAGTGCAGAACAGTGAGGCACTGGGACACACAGGGGTGCAGAAACTGAGTCCAACACGGACCTTCACTACGCACAGTGCTACCGAAGGAGTAGCATGGAATGTATTACTTAGAAACACTGGACTGCTATGCTGAACACAAACTAATATTTTAAATCATTCACATACAGAAAAATAATTAAAATTTGGGTAAGCCACATTTTTTCATAACAGTTTTTTTTTTTCCAGTTTTAGATGACAATTGTAACATGAGATCAATTTAGTACTACTCTTTAGAAGTAAATGAACTAATCTTATTCATGTTGGTCTTACAGAAACGCTGAATGTTTGTTATGTTTTCTTATCACAATGAAACAAATATCTAATTTAAAAACTAAAAGAGAAAGTTACATAAGAAATCACAATAAAGCAATACATATTGGTATAATGTTCACTAGTTTTATACATGTAACACTTTTACTTTGCTAATCTGTAATAAATTCTATTCAGCTATTCTTTAGATATATTTAAATTTTTTAAATCTTCATTGCCAAAGTGGAAATTTGGGCAAACTGTACATAATGGTAATGATGAGAGCTTTAGCAATACGTAATTAGATCAAATAATGCAATGTAACACAAATTTTAGGTTAATGTAAAGAGACTGTCACTGAAAGGAAGTGTGTGTGTGTGCATATGTCTGCCTTTTTTATTAAAAGAAGCAATTAATTTTCTCACTTTGTTTTAAAACCCTATTAAGGTAAAATAATCATTTCTTTGTAATAAGTAACTCAAAGCTAATATTTGCCTTTATTATCTAAAATGAAATAATTTAGCATGCTTCCCATTATTCTAAGTCTATGTTTGATAATAGCTTCACATTTAATTAGAAAGTGCTTTAGAGATAAAGGTGCAGGAAAAAGTTATGACAATCATATTTCATTGTGGATATATATATATATATATATATATATATATATTAGTGTCTCCTCAACAAATATTTACTAACGCAGTATAAGACACATTAAAATGGAAAAAGATTGTTTAGAGTAACTTTGGAAAATAGGTGAGGGGTTTTTGAGTAGGAAGAATTATGTATGGGTATCATCCAATATATTAAAGATTAGAATTTTTAAATATCATTAGTGTTCACAATTCTTAAAAATATACTACCTCTTCAGAAATAAAAATAGATATATATTTCAGTAGTTTCCTTGATTTCATTTTGTTACTTTATTTTTTATCCTAATGCTTGATGGATTTAAAGAAATACTGAGATTTAAGGTAAAAGAATAATAAAACAAACCTATCTTAGATGTTTTACTAAACAAAGGTGCTTTCGCTATATTTAAACAAATCAATCTGATAGAGGTTTTTATGACAAATTATGGAAAATAATCCTTTATAAAATATTCTTCAAAGTGTAAAACAAGTTTTGATTATATATATGAACATAAATATTTTTTTCTTATTTATATATTTCCTTTATTAACTGAATAAAATATGTAATAGAGGAAATTCTTTACATAAATTTTTAGTTAAATCAGCAAGTCAATACACTGTGAAGCATGAATTATTTTTTGTCCAATTTATTAAGTAAGAATTTATTAAATGCCATTTAGGCAATATAAAACTAAACCTTGAGTTTGAAAAATGGCATTTAAAAACTAGGAAAGTCATGTACATTATTGCTTAAAATATATAGTAGTGTAGCCATCCTGGATACTATTTATGGAATTTCCACAAAATTATAACAACAGTTACTCTCCTCTAATCATTTAAAAATATTATATAGTTTTTATTTATTTTTCTTTTCTTTAAAATCATATACATGTATATATATATATATATATACACACACACACACACACACACACACATACATACATACATACATATATCTATGGTTAGATTTTTAAAAATAGAATTAAGAGTAAGACCCAATGATCTCACATCTAGGTATTTATCCAAAAGACTTGGTATGAGTTTGTCAAAGAAATTTCTATATCCTTCTTTTTATTGTAACATTATTTAAAATAGCTAAATTATGCAAGCTATCAAGAGACAAATGGAATCAGAAAACGTAAAAACCTGTGACACACATGCATAGGAGTTAAAACGATTGAACTTTATACGAAGAATATTACCATTAATACCTTCCTGGCTGTAATTGAAGAAGACTATGAAAAGTGAAAAGGAGGGACTGAAATGCAAACACATTTTTCTCAAGTATATGAAAATCTAAAACAATCAAACTCCAGAAGCATTCTGGTTAACGACGACGGTGGGGTTGAGGGTGAAACACGGGGGTAATGACGGAAGGTGCCCCGCGGTGTGGAGAAGCAGGCACAGGCGCAGTTGCCTCAGAGTTGAAAGGGGAGGATCACTTACCTCCTCACTTCCTTCCCAGCCCACGAAAAAAAATGTGGCCCCACTACCTGAAAAGCTAAAGAAAATCCAACAAACAAAGAAGTGTACAGAGTCTCAATTAGACAGGAGGAATTCTTTTTCTTTCACATATATTTGTAAATTTGTGAATGTAGTAAAGATAACATACACTTCAAAATCAGTAAGACAAAATTGCACATGTTATAAAAATTTGAGATGACCAATATTTTATTTAGTTTGACCTAATTTTTCCACATTATGTTCCCTATATAATATCTCTGGGACATCATGCATATACACTATAATTTGTTGAATTACCATGTGAAACACTTTTAAAAATATTGAACAAATATATAAATATAGACAAAAATCACAGCTTCACCATATCCTGCAAACTTGAGTACAAGAAAATAAAATGTTCTCTCAGGCTATTGTTCTTTAACATTCAGTAATTTAAGTGTTTGGCTCTGAATGTATTTTTACACTATGTTGAACAATTTATATCAGATCACTAAAGAAAAAGCATATTCATAAATATTGTGGACAGGTTGTCATTTGAATTATTAATAAGATATTTAATGTGATGAATCAGTATGAAGGACTGCTCATGTTAAGTGAGAAGGTAATTAATAAATAGCAAGATTTTTAAATGAAATATTTAAGTAAATATCCCACCTTTGTTTTAAAATCGTGTAAGAATAATTGGTAAAATTAAACTCTATGCATAAATGGCACAGGGATATCTCTTTTGGGCTCCAATTTCATTCTGATTCTATTATTGTGCAATTAGAAACATTGTATATCTCTGACTGTTAGAAGTTTTAGATGAAAGTAATCACCTTTCAGGGACTGTATCAATAGAACACAGGTCAGGACTGAGTAGTAAATCTAGTAAGAAAAGACTACACCCAAAGTTTTCAGTGTCATTTAGCCTAATGATTTCTTGTAACATAAGGTATGCATCACATCTGAACTACCATGAACATTCGCATAAAATATCAGATGCTCAAAATTGAGACTAATATTGAAAGAGACAAAGCAAAAGCGAAGTAGAACAGTTGTCCCCTGTTTGCAGTTTTGCTTTTTATAGATTTAGTTTGCCTGAGCTTTCAGGAATAAGGTGCAGTTTGGTAATTTGAAATTTTAAATTAGTATAGAATCACAAATATCTCAGACTTGCTGTTATGGTTGATACATTGTGTCAACTTGGGGAGTCTGGTGGTTTTACTGAGTGATTCAGCAGGAAGCCAGGGTGCTTACTTTGTACACATCCTGAGCCTGTGGAAGAGGAGGGCATGGAGACTGTGTGAGAGCTACACGCCCCCTGGGTGGGGGCAGGCTGTTTACAAGGTAAAGGAGAGAAAGAGGCTGTTTGCCTGCGATTACACACATTTGCTGATTGTTTGCTGCCATGAACGTTTGCCCTCTGCCGAGTGCCACTCTGCCTGAGAACCAGCCAAATACGGACTGAAACCTCCACAAACTGTAAGCTAAATAAACCTTTCCTTCCTTCATTTTGGGTGTTGGGTAATTTGTCTCAGCAACAAGAGAAAAGTAACCAAGATACTTGCCTTTCAAAATAATTTCATTGACTATTATATAGGGTACAGTATCTAGTATGACCTGCAAATGTGGGAAAATTGGTGATATGTTGTAACAGTTGCAGATAAATCCTAGATTATAACTAATCAGAAATCAAACATTTTCTCTCAGAACCAAGGAGGTTAAGTCAAACAAATACTATCAGCTCACCATGACAGAGGTTAAATTTTTCACTGCAGTTAGGTATCATTAGTGCAATTCTGTCCCTAGTTATCGTAATTTTGGATCCCAGTTAATGGATCAGCTTTTATCTGGAGCCATGCTTGTGTTTCTGAGAGTACGGAATTGGCAGAGGGCATGTTGACCTTCAAAGCTGTCATTTCAAAGGGCCACATGTTATTCTCTTTCACATTTTATTGGGCAGGTCAGAGCCAACTCTGACATTAATGGCACAGGGAGGTAGTTTCGCAGAAAGGTAGTGCAGGAAATCAAACTGAAACAGACTCCTAGTGACATGGTATAACAAACGTAGTGAGAGCTTAGTCTGTTATGTAATGGATGTGAAATCAGTGCTTAGTCTAGTGCAGGAAAGTTTGTACACTCCAACAAAATCATTACAAACTACAAAAATTATGTACAGAAATTTCTATCTCTTACTCTAAGGAACATAAGAAAACTAGTGTCTGCCTTCTAGATTCTATATCTTAAATGACTTCACAATAATATATCCTACATTATTACATTGGATACATAATGCTTAAGAGTTTCTTAAACACTCTAATATCCACAAGGAAATTATGAGTTTACCAAAAGGACTTGAAAGGCTACATAGGGAAACACAGCTTTTTTACTGGAGCATAAAACCTGGTGTTTAGAGTGTCAAGAAGTCTGAGGAAATGAAAGTGCAGATGATCATTTATAATGTTTATTTCATAATAGATTAAAAAAGCCAGTGGATAAACATATAAACTTTTCTATAATTGAGAAATTTACTGTGAAAGATTAATATGATTTCAATTTAAAGCATATTAAATATAAAGACAACTTCAAAATCATTAAGATAAAAAAAACAAAATCATTAAGAGGTTTACACATGTGGGTCTGATTTATTTCACTTATAAATATGGTCTGTGGTTGCATCCATTTACCTTTAAAAGCCTCGAGTTTACTTTTTATAGCTAAGTAATACTCCATTGTATAAAAATCTCACATCTTTTTTATCCATTGAGTTGATGGGCATTTGGGTTGATTCCAAAATTTAGCTATAACAAATTGTGCTGCTATAAACATGGGTGCACTTATATTGTTGTGGTATGATGCTTTTAATTGTTCTGGGAAAATACAAGGGTAAAAGCTGGGTTAAGCAGGACTTCAAATCCAAGTTTTTTGAGGAATCTCCAAACTGGTTTCCACAGTGGTTTCACCAATGAACACTTCCACCAGCAGTGGAGAAGGGTGCCTTTTTCCCCACAGCCTCTCCAGCATTTGTTATTGGTTGATTTCTTAATGATAGTGTAAGAGCCTGAAAGAGTAAATAATACCCAAAATGTACAATAGATAATATGAAAGGGAAAGAAATTGCTTAAAGCAAGGAACAACTGGGATGAGGAAAAGAAAAAAGAAGGAAGAAGGAAACTGGGATAAATCTACTGTTGATGTCTGATGGTTTATTGAAAGAAACAGTTAATGCTTAATTTTTTATATTTTGACCAGTTATGCATGCTTATGTCTGGTAATCTGAGCAACTGATTTGAAGACAACAATATGCAATATAACACCCATTGGTGAATTCCTACCATCTTGTCTAGTAAAGCTCTGCATCATCTCTAATACTTTTAATTATTATTTTTTTATTCTCTTTAATGTTTGATCAATCATTTGTTCTTACATCTGGTAATCTGAGCAATTTAGATGAAGATAACAATATGTAATGTAACAATCACTATTAATTCCTATCATTTTGTTTTGAAACCCTGTATCATTTTTAATGTTTTTGCTTTGTTTTGTTTATGTCTGTGATGTTGATATTTTGGTATTGTTCTTTTTTTAACTATTCTCTTTAAAATAAAAAAGCATTAGATATGATTGGACCTTAAAAGATAAAAACTAAACAGAAAAGGAGAGGAAAGGAAGGAAGACAGAAGGACAGGTGTGTTGCTGCAACCTGTAATCCTAGCTCTCTGTGAGGCTGAAGCAAGAAGACCGCAAGTTTAAATCCTGATGGGTCAACTTATTGGGAACTGTATCAAAAAAAATTGGTAGAAAAAGAAAGACACGATAAAAACTTGATGGCTTCATTATATCAGCTGAGCTTTCCTAATCCAAAAATCTGAAATATGAAATTATCCAAAAACAATAACTTTTTGACATATTACAAGTGAAAAATTCCTATGACATTGTGTGATGAGTCTCAGTCAAAACAAAGGTACACTAAAACTAATGAATAAAAATCACCTTTAGAATATTCATGTAAGATGTATATGAAGAATAAATGGTGTTTTTATATTTCCACCCCCTTCTCAAGATATCTCTTTTTTAAATTTTATTTTAAAGACAGAAGAATGGAGACACATAAATCAGAATAACACAAAAACAATACAGGAAATACAAAATTATAGAGAAGATAGCAGGGAATTGGCACTGGATGCTGTATTATGTGATGTTATCTTTGCATTAGTCAACACAAAAACAATCAAGGAAATACCAAATTATAGAGAAGATAGTAGGGAATTAGCACTGAATTTATATTACATAATGTTATCTTCACATTTGTTCACAAAAACAATAAAGGAAATACAAAATTTTAGAGAAGATGGGAGTTAACACTGGATGCTGTATTATATAATATTATCTTCACATTTGTTACTCAAGATATCTTTTGTGTGTGTTACTCAAGATATCTCTTATGAATATTCAAAAATTTTAAAACTCTCAAACAAAAGCCACTTCGGTTCCCAATCATTTTGGATAAGACATACTCAACCTGAATTATATACACATTGAAATAAAGGTAAATGTGCACTTTCATAGAATTTGGGAAAGAAACTCAACGTAGTGTAAATGAAGTCACCTAGAAAACAAAATTTACAGAATGTACAGAAACAATTTCAGAAAACATATTGCTGAAAGTTAATGTTCTTTTCTAAAACTGTGACTGCAGCAGTGTTTAACGAATAGTTTCCTCTTCCCTAAGGAGATTCAGAAGACTGAATTCTACCCATTGTACTAAAAAATGAAATATGCGGTTGTGGTGAAAATGAGGCAGCCGCATGACCTTTATTCTGTCGAGCTCATATTTTCATTGGGAAACGATGCGAAGCGCAGCTCACTTGGTCCTCCGGAGTCAGGGCCCGCCAGTTCCACACTCCTCTGCCCTCTCCCACACCTCACCAGGACGGAGGGAGCAAGCAGAGAAACGGCTACGAGACACTGATTAAAAAGTATCTATTAGAAGGCAATGGGTATCTGTTACGAACCCTTTTGTAAAGTAACACGTAACACTTTGTAATTCAATAATTATATTCTCATAAATGGCAAAATGTTAAAACATGAAATTTTGGGAAGAGTTTTGATTGAATAAGGTCTTTTAAGGGTAGCTGATTGATGTGAGAACATATCGATAATTGAAAAAATAGAATTGAATGAATGCAAAAGTGACTATTGGACTATTTTAGGTATTTAATTTTACAAATTTAAATTCTACCAAAAATTTTCCTTTTTTACTTACGTAAAAGGCATGTGATTTTTCTATTGTACTTCCCTTAATTTTATTTTTACTAATTTTTGGGAAAAACTGACCATGCAAAGTATGTATAAATAAAAATGGACCAGCAATAATACTCGTAGCTACTTTGATGAACTTAATTGTGCTGGTTCTACCAAGAAAATTTTACGGCTTATAGGAAAATTGCCTCTATCCCTGCATATGCTCCAGTTTCCTTCAAAAGGCTACATTTCTTACTGTCACTTTTAATTCCATGTACGCCATAGATGTTTCAAATTTGTTTTATTTTTTTCTAAATTTTTTATATCAAAATCCTTGATTTTTTCATACATTTATATTTTAGTAAAACTTCAAGGCTATTTAAAGCGGCTTATAGATAAATGGACATTCGTAAAGTTAGACCAAATGCTTTTGTTCCGGTTTAAAAGTGAACTAATTTATATTGGTCGGTGGCATAAGAGTAAAGATGTTCTTAAAGTTGCTCACATGCTTTTGTCTAGGTCATTGGTCAAACAAGATAACATTTACCTTAGATATAACAGGGCTTTATGAAGGCAATATTTTTTTGTCTGTATACAGTGTTAGGATTATTTCCGTGGTTAAATATGATATACTTATGTATGTGGATAGGTTTTAAATGCTAACTACGCTGTGCATTTGTTCCTGTGAGTCATCTAAAGTAATCGTTAAAATCAGTAAATAACTGTGGGGGCCCTTTGCACCTGGGAAATCACCAGGCCAAATTCCTCTCCGTGCCTGACAGAGCAGCCACCTGAATAAATTTGCTTTACTTTTCCCCACCAATGGGGGTTTCTTTGTTTTTTCCTAGTCTTACTGTACCATACCCAAAAATTGTTATTAAAAATTATTATTTATGTAATTAAATTGGCTAAAATGGAAAGGTTGAAAGTTTTCTATGTCTAAAGCAACAAGATTTTCTTAAGAAACTAAAGAAAATCTTGAATAAATTTAGCAAAACTAGACTTTACAAATTTTGTTTTTATTTTACTGAGATCGTTTCTTGTGTTTTACATTGTTTCAGCTTTTGATTATTAAAAAAACTCGAATTTTAGGAAGAGGGAAGGCAAGTAACAGGGATACAGAAGTAAGTGAGGTTTGTTACGTGCGTGTACCGACATCTCAGCAGGAGCGTGTGCGTTATAACCACACACAGGTACTAATAAAATATAGGGCAACATAATGTCTGTGCAGGAACTGAACCTGAATTGAAATTTTAAAAATATTTATAACTTATAGAATGTTTCCATTAATCATTTTATGATTGGTTAAATCAGTAAATATTATCTTAGTTAATTATTATCTTAGTTAATAACACATACTATATATGTATATATATATGTGTGTATGTGTGCACCGACAGATTTATATAAATCTGAAGACAAAATATACTGTGAGTCTAAACTTTAAAGATAAGTACAAGGCATTAATATTTCATAGGTGTAATATACACAAAGTACATAATCAGTATTCACTTTTATGCAATGTACGTTACATCTACATCTTAAGTGTAAAAATTATCAAATTTTGATATCTCTTTCAATTTGGTCTTGACTTTTAAAGTTTGATCTACATCAATTGGTTTGGGTTTAACAAGCATTCTGTTATAATATAAATGAAATATACTTGTATATTAGGTAATAAGTCCATTTGTGGTCAGTAACATTATTTTCTAACTTAGACTTTAAAAGTCTAAGTTATTTTTAATTGTTGTCATCATGGTTAGAACATGTAAAACTTTTAAAGGAATATATACTTTACATGAAGAGTAAAAAATAAATACATACATATATATATATATATATATAGAGAGAGAGAGAGAGAGAGAGAGAGAGTGAGTGAGATTTCTATATAGATGTGATGCTCATTATGAGCTAACCTCATGACATAAAACAGATTTGTGTTTCCCTAATGTGTAGGCCTTCAAAGACAGGGAATTTAGGAAAATATCTTATACTGATGACCTCCAGATTAATGATTATCATTTTCAGACTTATCTTTGTGTGATTGCTTCATAATTGTGTTATTACAATTAAAATTATATAGCATTTCTAATATATGAAGTATAGAAACTCACAATCAAAGGCAAGCAAGTATAATTCAATGTATTTTTGAGGAATATTATATAGCATTAACATTTTCTATGAACTTCTCATGTTAAGGACATATTGTCTCTATGTTGTTTTCAAAACTCAATTAAAAAACCATGCCCATAGTGGACTCCATACAAATGTGAAACATTATGGCAAATACCACTTAACTTTAAAATCAGGAACATTGGAATTACTTTTACAAGGATTATACTTTAAATAGATATATAAAAGCAACTTGGCAAAATACTCTCAGGGAAATTGAAGACCAATTGGAGTAGCAGATGATCTATGGAGTATACTTCAAAAGCATATTTCTGAAAAATTAAAATAAAAACTAAGAAGATTTCTTAGTATCTGTGAAAGAAAAACAAGTGAATGAATGCCATGGTTGAGAAGCTAGTTTTCATGACGACTTCAGTTTTCCAGAGTAAAGCCCGTGTATCAAATAACTGACTGAGTGCATAAATACAAAAGATTTACTTGAATAATAGAAGTGATTTGAAGGCACACTAGTTAAGGCACTATCTCTGTGCAGCTTCATTGCAATATGCAATATTATCCCTCCACGTGGAATATAATTTGCTGTGCTATGTCTCTTTAATCCCTGATCTAGGATACATGCATTTTGTACATTATTTTATAAAATGATTTTTAGACAGGGAATTTTTAGGATATGTATCTGTATGAAAAATATGCTAGAGACACAAAATTTTTCTCAATAGAAAATTAAATTTCCCTCTCACAATATAAAATAATCAATTTCATCATTTGATAATATTTATACAGGAAAGAAACGAAGGAACAAAACCCTTTTTAATCTGCATTTTCATGAGTAATTTATATTCATCAGCTTCAGGTATTTAAGCAGTGACGGAGCTAACGAAGCCCTGGTGACTGAACACCTATTGCTTTGTTCCTTATTATTTTTCTTCTTAAACCATAATGAGCTGTAATTATACTCACTCATATTTTGTCTCAAACATGCTTTATTATAAGAAAAATAGTGACAAGTAGCTGTATCTCACTTCATGAACAGCAAACTTACTGCAGATATGGAAATGAGAAGCTATGAAAGTGGAGAAGAGCCTGGAGATATTAACATCTGTGTGAATGAAGCAGCCATTTCACAATTCAGTGGACCTTAAATACAGCAGACATTGAAATCTGTTCAGTACATGGGGTGGATTTTTAAATATGTTCAATTACTGCTTGTCTCCCAGCTGCTGTCTGAACATAGCTTCTATAATATTAGGGAGTCGGAATTGACATCGCTGGCATATAAAAATCATGTCTTTGATTAATAGTTACTACCAGACTGAATAGCTATTTTAAATTCATAAATACAAATTTGAATTGCACCATGTTAAAAATCACTCCCTTTGGGTGAAGTGTTTGGAATGCATTAACTAAGGAGAGAAATATGAGAAGAACAACCTCTGACAACCTTGTTTGTTGTTATTTTGTGTGTTACTTACTCTGAGCATAGCTATTAGAAAACTTTGACTGCACATTGAGATGTTTCAACATAAAATTACTAAATCGATTAACTTTTAAAAAATACTAGGACATTGAAAACATCTTGACTAAAAAGTGTTTAATCAAAAGAAAGAAGTAACACCTTCAAAGTTACTATGTTCATTTTTGTCTAAAAGAAAACATTCAATAATTGCTTTAACATTATTACAAAAATAAAATCTCCAAGAACTTGGCGATTTTTAAAAACTATGAGGAATGTCCATATATTCAATTTTTAAATCATAATTTTTGAAAGTATATCACTTGCTTTTACAATTGAATGAATAATATTGTATGTATCTTATGTTTTTGAAAACTGCTTTTGATCCTCAACATTTACAAACAACATGCCACAGCTGCTATTTAAAATGCCAACCTGCAGGCCTTATGAGTATATAATTGTAGTCAATTAGCATTATTTTCTCTACAGTTAAATGTATTTGCAACTCTAATACCATATTTTATCAACCACATTTCAAAATCAAGTTGATGTATGCTTTAAATTTGTTAAGATTATTGTAAAAATGCCCAATACCTTCCACTAGGATAATCCAAGTTAAGGAATAAATATTTTAAGTATCACTTAGACTACTTACCCTTCACCTTCACTTCACTTACTGAGAAAACACTAAGGCAAATCCAGGACATTGCATAGGAATGTTTCACTTTCTGCGCTTGTCAGACAAGAGTGAGTAAGGACGTTGGGTGATATACTTTAGAAGCTTTAATTTCTCAAAATTTATGTGGCAAATTATTTGTATTGCTCCCCAAGCATTTTTATAGTGTCATTTCTTGGCCTTTAATGGATTCATATTTTCATTTCTTCCATGTGGACGGGTTGGGGACTGATATGTAAAGAAGTCAGAGTTAATTAGTGGAGCTAAACTTTAGGGAAGCTTCTTTCACTGACCCAGGATTTGAAGGATATTCTGCTAATCATCAGTTTTAAAGCTAAAATTTCCTTGCTTCTCCTGAGATGTCAAAAATGTGTAGTGAAATAGTATCACATGGAGTGTAAAGCATTTTAATAAGTCAAATATAATCATCATTTATTTGAAGCAGCACGCTGCTGATTGTCAAAGGTCAAAGCTGTCAAATATCTCAAGAAAAATATTTCTCTCCTAAGAGAATGCAGTGTAACGTGGTTATTTCATTTGGTATTTGTGTATTCCAGCAAAACCAATTATAAAATTATATTCTCTTTGCTATAGTCTATAAAAGTGGAAACACTTTGAAAAGGCAAAATAAATAAATTATAAATAAATCAATAAGTAAACAAATCCTCCCATTGAAGTAAATAAAACAAGGCTTTTCTCACATGCTCATGTGTTTCTAAAACAAGGTGTTTTTCATCATCATTATTATTTACAAAATAGTATATATCCACTCGTTTGGAAAGTACTCTTTGAAACAGCTCATAGATATCAAGTACTTAGCACTGGGACATTTAAGCTAAAAAGTACATAAAGTTTACCTTCATGATCTTGCTTTAAGTGTAGAATGGCAGAAAATTATTGAAAAACAAACGAGCAACTACACGTAAACAAAATGCTAGGGTACACAGACTTGTAAATCAGGTTAATTTTGAATGATATTGTCAGGCAAGGCCCAGCTGAAAACATTTATTTTAGTAAGACTTGAAAGACAAGTGGTACTAACCTGTGAGAATAATTATCAACAGGGGAATAGGAGCCTGGGATATAACTGAGAGACTCAAGTGCCTGTCTGGAAAATGCAAGGTCCTGAGTTTGATTCCCAGTACCCAAATAAATACATTATTATTATTATTATTATTATTATTATTATTATTACTATTATTATTATAAACAAGCAGGACTGAAGACCACGAAATACAAATACACCAGATATGCCTAGTTTGAGCCACTGGAACTGGCCTTCTTCCTTCCTTCCTTTTCTCCCTTGCTCCGCGCCTTCCTTCATTTTTCAGTGTTGGGGACTGAACCCAAGCCCGGTACATGCTAGGCAATCGCTGTACCAGTGAGCTACAAACCCAGCCCTAGGGAATTTTCTCTATGATAGTTTTCTTAAAATCAATAAATAGTTTCATAATTAAATATTTATCCAAAGAAAAAGGCAATACTAGTAAATAATGGAGATACAAATAACCAAAGACAAAAGAATCTTCTAGAAGATTTAATTTTTTAAAATTAATCTCTTTTGACTCATAAAACTAATTGAAAATACCAAACCAAAATCTATGAAATGATTTCAATCAAGATGGCATAGCACCTACAAAAACTGATATTAAGAAACAAAATTTCTAATTATGTTTTCAATTTTGCTTGTGAATGTGTATTACATTTTGAGGACAACTATTCCATGAAATAATACATATTATATATAGAGAGAGAGAGACACACACACAGAGACAGACAGAGACAGAGACAGAGAGAGAGACACGGACCAGACAGACTGGGAGCAGGATCAGCGCTTGTAGATTCTTCAACACTGAAAACAAAGGGCCAAATATATATTTAAGCAGCAATAGCCTCAGAGCTCTTATTATATTGAATATAAAGGAATGACATATACATTATGGATATTTCTTTTTCTTTTCTGTTTTTCTTTTCCTTTGGAATGTCCCATGCCTAGAATAAGCGATGGTGCAGCGCCTGCTGACCCTCGGGAAGCACAGCTGATTTCCTTTGTGTCCACTTTGGCTCTTTCTCTTTCCACTTCCTCTCCCTCCACACCCGGTCTCAGGCAACACTGAAGACACTTACCCGTGACCACGGGTTAGTATGCATTACTAAATATAGACGTATATGATTATTTTTAAAAATTTAATTATTTATTTGAATGGCTTTGTAATATATACATTTAAATTGTCTTCAAACAATTTTTAAAATTCCTATTTAAATTGTAGTTAAATTCAATTGCTTCCTGTAGCAAAATATTCTACAGCGTACTTCCTTGTTTATTATACTTACATTAATAGAATCTCTAGGCTTCTTCCAGATCCCTGTTACTATAATGAGTGCAAAGATAAATACGCTTATACATGGGAAGTATAGGAATTTCTCTTAGATATCTTCCTAGAACAATGTATGAATACTTCCATAAACCTACAGCATTACTAATACGTCTTATAATCTTAATATCTGAATTGCAGTTTTAAAATAAAAATAAAACAAATAAATGTAAAGTTATTTATGAAATATGTGTTTATACATTTCTTGAAAATATGTTACCTTATATTTACTAAGATTGGTAATAGCATCCATGTCAGTCCCTCATGTTTCTCTTCTTTCCATTTTCTTTACAGTAGCTTACATAGCTACTGTCCACAAAAACAACAGACCAACCACTGTGAATGACATTTACTACTTTAAAAATTCAGAATAGCAACTTTACTGAGCTCATTACCCCAGCAAGTGAATCTTTGTAAACATGAAAGTAGTCTGGCTTCTCAATCTTAACTACTGATCAAATGATAGAAAACAGGCATTCTTTTCTACAATTTGGATTATACATTTAATCTCAATTCACTGAGATTTCCCTGGAGTCTAATGTGGTTGCCGATCCTCTGATAATAACCTATTTCCTGAATTCCAGTGTATGACTTTTCCATCTTGTTCATGTAGCATTTTACTACTGGAAGAACATTACCCTCACATGATCGAGCATAATACCCTCTTTTTCATGCAGCAAACTGTGCATTGGTTGAGAATAATTACATTCACTGAGTGATTTGTCTTTCTGAATGAACTTTCCCATCCGTACTTTCCCAACTTTACTTAAAAAAATTCTATCCTTTTTACACATTTGTGAAGTAACTATGTGAATTGTCATTTCATATTTGTAAGATAATTATGTGTATTAAGTTAGAAATAACTATTTTTATTCCTGATTGTATAATTAGTAGATTTATTCCATCGTCTCGAAGATAACGAGGAAATCTGTTACTTTTCGCGGGCTACTTATCTGAGACTGGCCTCCACTACCCCAAACAGTATTTCCAGGTCTGTGCAGTACTGCTTTTGTGTTCCACACTGTTTATCTGCTAGAGCTCAGAGAGAGCACTCAGCTGGGTCAGTGTATAGACCCCATTCATAGGATGTGACTCAGATGGTTTTTCATATGAGATTTGATTGAAAGCCCTCTGTGGTTCCTGAGCTAGGCTGTGCTCTACGCAGTTGTTTCTAATCTATCCAGAAGGAGCCATTGGAACTATTTTCACATAGAAGGTCAGTCATGAAGCTTTCAGTGAAATTGAGAAAAATAAGCCTGGCCATTTATTTCTCCAGGCTTACCTCTATCCTAAGGTTGTTTCTATTTTCCCCTTTGAGATGGGAAGAACAGTTTCTGGATTTTTGTAAAAATATTCCTGTAAAATATTAGCAGCCTCACTCCTACACTGTCTATTTATTTTCTATTTTGTCCTTTGCATTTTAAAAATCTAACTTCTTTGTAGATCCTAATTGCAATTCTTGTTTCACACCTAGCATCATCTTTTGTTATTTTGAATTACATCACATATATTGTCCTTGCTTAAACTTCTTCAATGAACTCTAATATTCCTACAGTGGAATCCAGAATTGCAGAGTATAGGACTATGAATTACCAATCTCCTAGGTATACCTAACTGATTTCATTCTTATTCCCACAAATAACACTTCAGACACACTGCTTACTTCTTAAACATAAAAATTAATACAATGTGTGTGTGTGTGTGTGTGTGTGTGTGTGTGTGCGTGTGTGTGTGTGTGTGTGTTTATTACCTCTGCGTGGTCTTGCAAAAAACAATATCCTAGCAGTAAAGACAAGAATAAGCACCCAGATACTGGTTTCTAAATACCTATGAAACAAGACAAGTCTTTTCGAGAATGTTTTCTTGCTCTATGTTTGTGGCCAGTGAAGTACAAGAGGAGCCTGGAACATGTTGTAGTATCAAAATGAGGAACTGCTAATAGAAAGAAAGAAAAATAAAGAAAGAAGGAAGGAACGAACGAAGGAAGGAACGAAGGAAGGAACGAAGGAAAGAAAGGAAATAGAAGTTTAGATGCTAGAAGCACAACAATAGATCACAGATATTTTGAGAGAGGAGTATCTAATAAAAAGTGGAATTGCTCTAAGCAATATAATAGTATTGTTAATGAAATATGACACATGTAATAAAATATATATGCATTACTATATAATGACATAAAAATATATGTTAAATGACATTGAAGAAACTGTGACTAAATAAAATTGTTCCACTCACCAGTGACTCCCCAGTCAATCTGTAGAGCCAGGAGACAAAAGCAAAATGTTCACTACTTTTGCAAGGAAGAAGAGCACTGGAGACAGCTCCCAAAGCAGTGTCTCTGACCAAAGAAAGCAAAGAACTTCTATTGGTATAAGTTATTCACACTCATATTCACCTTCATATTTTTACAGGAGAGGCTCCTTACCACATGGAGAGGTACACACCTTACTAAGCATGTTCAGTTGGAGCTGATGGTTCTTCCTACATAGCAAGTTCAAAATATGGCAGAAGGGTGCACCTTTTGGGCAGAAAATTTAGTATCATAATGAGACAAGTTCACTCTATGTCACCTAAAAGGATGAAGCAGAGTGACTCAATAATTTGGGCTGGTTCTTTGTCTCTCTAGAAGATCTCATCTGATGTATTTTTAAAAAATCAAATAAATGAAACCTTGAAGAAACTTTCACAGCCACTTAAATGGTTAGCAGCTCTCCTACCTTCTCTGAAAGCATGGCCCCTATCTGTTTAGTAGCTCAAAATGGAGCTTTTGCCTTACAAAAGATCTATAAAGAATGAAAATGGAAAAAGAGATAGAGGCATTCTTTTCTTGGCAAATACTACAGTAATAACTATTGTAAGCAAGTATAAGCAAGGAATATTAAATTGGATAATAAAATATATACTGATAAACAGGATATTTATAGAGCTGCAAAGTGCTGTCCTACAAGATTAATTACAAATGTAAAAATAGAAATTTAAAATGAAGAAACTTAACACACAGCACTTCAACAAAATCCTGTTGATAGTATCATGATGGCAAGTATATTAATAGTGTACACTGACATACTATTCTTAACATGGCAGAACAGTACTCTCCTGCTGAATTGCATAACTAACCCAGAGAATATCTCAGGTCCATATCAAGAGCCATTCTACACAATAAACAGCCCATTCTTTTCAAATGTGCCAAAGCTGTGAAAGGAAAATTGAAGGAAAACCCTAAAGTGAAGAAGTTTCACTTTTTCTGATTGTACATTTATCAACAATGTATGAAAAGGGACTACATACTATTTCAGACAAAAATGGCGGTACCGGTGCAGATGGTAAAATGTGAATAATATCTGTGAATTAGTTGATCATATTCAGTCAATTTTAGTTTCCCTTGTTCTGAGGAGTCCATACTGTGACAGGAAAAATAACTCCCAGCATTCTAGATATCAGAGTTGCCAAGTTTGTTTCTCGAATATGCAAGAGTAAATTTTAGGGAAAAGAAGGTGTTTTGGTTACTTTTCTGTCATTGCTGAGACAAAATGACTGATCCCCAGAATTAAGGAAGGAAAGGTTTATTTAGCTCACAGTTTGTGGATGTTGCAGTCCATACTTGGCTGGCTCTACAGTAAAGTGGCACATGGCAGAGGGCAACAGTTCATGGCAGCAAAAGACACCAAAAGCAAAATGTGGGGCAGGGCAGCAAACAGACTCTTGCCCTCCCTTACCTTGTAAACTACTTGCTCCAGGGCGGGTATAGCACTCCCAACCGTAATCCCAACATTGGACCCTGAATCAATCATAAACTCTAGCAACCAGCCTCGTGAGTGCATGAGGCTTTTAGGGGACATCCAGCTACAAACCATAACAGCAGGTTAAAATAAGAAACATTTATTGAAAGAAAGCTCCTGGGAGACAAAAGTGGATTGCTGTGGAGGCTCTTTCTCTAAAAATATTTCATACAGCAAAATCACAGTGTAGGTACAACACAAGTCAAAATATAGTCAACCAGTTGAGTTTCAAGGATAGTCACTTAGTGAATATTCATCCGTGAAGGAAGCAGGGAACACAGAAAGGGAATATGGTGTGAATAATTAGCTCCGGCTTCTCTGTAACTTTATCATACCCAGAAAGGGGGGAACATGGGTGCGCGTGTTCTGGTCACAGCCCTGGGCAACTGATGCCTTTCTGGGCTCACCGGAACAGGGGATGCTGATGACAGTGTAGTCACAAACTGCTGCTTATCTCTAGGGAGGCTTGGGCTATCGGTTTCCATGCTGAGACCGGCGCTCTGCAGATTCATCTCCGGGACAATTCAGATGTCTTCATCTTCACTGACTCCCTAGAGGGTCCAAGCCCATCTGACTTCCTATTAATTTCTATCTAATTTAGCTGCATATATAATAAAATGTTAACATTACTGAGACCAAATAAATATATGTGTCTTGAAACATTATTTTTATAGTTTTCAAAAGATAGTATTGCAATACATTTCTGCCCAAACCATCCAGTAACTTTCTACTTCAATTGGAACAAATTCCAAAATTCCTATTATGACTGACATTATTACCGACCGTCATGATCCTGACCAACCTACCACATCAATCTCTCTATTCTTACTTCTTTCCCAATGTTCCAGTCTTACTGCATTTGTTTGTTCTAGAATATTCTAAGGATATCTTGTGTAAAGGTTTGAATCTGCTCCCTTGGCAGAACATTTACTCAATTTCCATGTTCTGTATATCACTCCTTGCTTGCTTCTTTCAAGTTTCTATACTTTATCACATAAAATGGCATTCGTCACACTCCATTATCACTTAGTATCCATTCAATGCCTTGTTTTTCTTTTTCTGTATGTATCATATCTTGACACATTGGCATTTTCTTTAAATTTTAGTCTTCGCTGTGTGTCAAATGTAGCTATTATCTGGGAGTGGTGATGCACGCCTGTAATCCCAGCACTCAGGAGGCTGAGGCATAAACATCATTGTGAGTTTGAGGCCAACCTGGGCTATAAAGCAAGTTCAAGCCCAACCTGAACTGCATAGGGAGAACTTGTCTGTCTTGGTTACTTTTTTCTCGTTGCTGAGACAAAATACCCAACACCCAAAATGAAGAAAGGAAAGGTCTATTTATCTTACAGTTTGTGAAGGTTTCAGTTGGTACTTGGCTGGTTCTGAGGCAGAGTGGCACATGGCAGAGGGCAAACTTCAGGGCAGCAAACAACCAGGAAATGTGTGTAATCGCAGGCAAACAGCCTCTTTCTCTCCTTTACTTTGTAAACAGCCTGCACCCACCCAGGGGGCGTGTAGCTCTCACACAGTCTCCATGCCCTCCTCTTCTACAGGCTCAGGATGTGTACAAAGTAAGCACCCTGGCTTCCTGCTGAGTCACTCAGGCAAACCTCTAGATTCCCCAAGTTGATACAATGTATCAACCATAACACTGTCTCAAAAAAACAATAAAAAGTACTTATTAATCAAAGACTTAGGCCCCACTCTAATTAAATAAAGTTTCTATTGAGAAGAGGGTGCCAGCACATAATGATATTAGCAAACACTTATTCTATATACAGGGAGTCACGTGATTATTGGTAACAAATAAAATATTAGCAAGGTAAGTGATGGGTTTTTCTTCTCAATTGACAAGTATGTATAGTCTTGGAGGAGGGAATTTTGTGAGCCATCTCTTAGAAAAGCCTGAAAACCATGGAGAAATTAATATTGTATTAATTTTGGAATTATCTTAAATAATACTGAAATATTTAGTGAAGTAAATGATAACTGTATCCCAAAAGCTTAGTAGATTTTGTGGAAGGTGAAGTGAAATTATTGCCTACATAGCTTTCAAAGCTGAACCTGCAGTCCTCATAACCATATATCTAAGGGAATATACTGCAAGGTGGATTGTGTGTGATTTCTTGTTTTTCCAATTCAAAAATAAAGCAAGTGCTGTCAAAAAGGATGACACACCAGGGAGGACTGCCCTGTTACAGAACAGCAAATGCTTACAAGGGAGAGTGGACAGGGATCATTTCTACCAGAAATAGGAAACAATTTGTATCTGAAAATGAAAGTTTTCACCTTTCCCATGTCAAGCAAACTGGACAGTGTTGCTGTGAAGAACCAGAAAGTATTACACATTTCAATTTTTTTCCTTATTTCATTTCATGTCATTGCTGTTTGTTTTAGCTGCCGTTAATTTATCCCAGACCCTCTTCTATATATCTTGAGCATTCATAGGTCAGACAATTATCCATTTTAGCTCCCTGGTTGAGCTTCTGGACAGAACTATGTTGTGGAGGTGGCTATGTAATCCAAATATTATGGAGGTGTCTTTTCGTAACTTGGACTTTAAGTTGACTATAGTTATTAGTGAATATTTGTGCTATCATCATAAGGGGAAGGATATAACATTGCTTATGTGAGAAGATAAAGAAAGAGATATCCATTCCTTCCAGTGATGGACAGTTACAGCAGCATTTGGCTGAACACATGAGTCTTGTTCACTCCACACGATATTACAAAATGGAAATAAGACAAGCCCTCATATATTAGTAAGTTTCACGTATATGTCATTGCTTGAGATCAGCTGTGAGTTCAGACGTGACATTTCTCCAGGGAGCAGCTCCAGTAAGTGATGCCCTGAGACTTGCTTTCATAAATGGACATGGAAAACTGCCATTTGTGCTTACTCAACAGAAGCATTTAAAAGATGGCCACACTTTCCCCATCTATTCCTCTGACTTCCAATTACATATAAACTTCCTACCAGCTCTAAGAAGTGACATTAAAAAAGTAAACTTTGCCTTGTTTAACTCATTGAGAATATTGGGTTTATACATCAAAACAGCTAGTGTTCCTTGAGCTTCCCATTTACCAGAGTGATAATTTCATGGAACCCATTTTGCTAATGTCCTTTAACTTATACACATCTGGTAGAGTATGACAGGTTCTAAAATAATAAATATGATAATACATGGATAAAAGCAGGAAGGAAGAAGTGGGATATGTATCTCTTTGTTATCAATTTATTTTATTATGTAAGAATATTCAAGATGACAATAGCAATATGTCATTAAATATTAGTATGATTTTGAGTTTATCACTAAATCAATCTGTGTTATTTAATAACATGTAAGTTCTAAAAGAAACCAGTTGTTGAAAATGGCCACATTTAATTATGTGTATGTGCAAACACATGTAGTTTTTATGACTGTTTTTGCTTTAATTTTCCAAAGGCAATTTTCCAAAGAGATGGTGTTGAGGACCTCAAAATGTGTATTATTATTGGGATAGAGTTTTGTGAAAGATAAGCATCACACTGAGGGATTTTTAATGAATTAGGGAGAGACTTGGAATTCTTTAAACAAGTATGAACATTTCAGCACATTCCTTGATAAATAGCAAGCATTGCATAAAATGTGTAGAATTTTACTATCCTCCTATAATATTAAATAATGAGGAAACAAGCACTCCAGCTTATTTGAATATTAGTAAGTTTCATATATGCTTCACTCCCACTTTAATTATGGGACACAGACTCTCAAATCTTGCACCCGGTGACCTAGACTGCTGCACATGCTTTTCCCCATTACACTACTTATCCTGAGGAGTTCTTATGCCACCCTAATAGAATATCTAATAATGCTTTCTCTCTTTTAATGCTAACACAAAGGTTGTGTAAAGAAATTTCTCAGAGTTCTCTTAACTAAGATGGGTGACTATTAAAATTTATTATAATATAGCTTCAGTAAATGATTATCTGCCCAACAAAGAGTTGAGGTTTGCGTTTTTATTATTTTATTTTATTTTAAGAGCAGAATATATTTATTGAGGGAAAGAAAGTTTCTGTCAGAGAGATGGATAGAAGTGGGCCCGAGTGTGTTGCCCAAGAATTATTTTTTTTATTTTAAAGAGAAAAGAATGAAAATATATTAACAAACACATAGACATAAACAAAGCAACACAAAAACAATGAAAGCAATACAGAATTTCAGACAAGGTGATAGCAACTTAACAATAGTTGTTGTATCACATATTGTTATCTTCAAATTGGGTACTCAGATGAAACAAATATAGGCATGTAAAATTGATGAAACAATTAAATATTAACTGTTCCTTTAATAAAATAGAAATAAGTAGTACAACTATCTTAGCTATTCTGTGTGTACATATATACATATTTTCCCCCTTCCTCCTTTTCTCTTTTCCCTCATTCCAGTTCTATCCCTTTGAGCATTTTCTTTCCCTTTCACAGTATCTATTGTATCTTTTGGATTTTATTTACATGTTCAGATTCTTACACTCCAGAGACAATAAAGTGTTTACACATGCAGGTCTGATTTATTTCACTTATGAATATGGTCTCTAGTTGCCTACATTGACCTATAAAAACCTTGAGTTTATCTTTCTTTATAGCTGAGTAATATGAGGTGTGAGTTTTTAAAAAGTAGTGGAATTATTTCAAGGTATTTTCACTGTGCATTGTCATCTCAGTATCATTTAAAAATAATGATACGCTTTATCAGAACCTGATCCAATAGAGTACATTTTTTACGACAAAAATGTCTTGTGCTATTTTCTATGGAAAGATGATATTAATCATCTTATGATTATTAAATAATCATTGAAATACTTTTAACAGTGAGGAACACATAATTTAATTCTGTACCTAAGCACATAAATGTGAGCTTTCTAGGCTTGAAATCCTGGATGAACTAGGATTGATCCAATCTTTCATGGTTGTATTTCTCAGAGTAGCTATAGAATTTCCTAGGAATGTTATGTCTCAAGAGAGGAAGAACTTTTAAAACAACCTGGGCTGTACTTCTTTGCTCTTCTGGGAGAAGAATATCCTTCAGAGATTTGCCCAGTGAGGCAAAAAGTCCATGACATTTATAATGCAGTGTGCGCCTGGCTGCCAGGTTCTCTTCCTGTGATACAAGTGACATGCACACAGCAAAAACTCTATACACTTACATGGTCAAAATTTTTAACCCTAAGCTACAGTTCAAAATGATTGCAGGCTTCTTTTGTTCCTTGTTCCCTTCTGTGGTCATAGTGGTGCTTCACATAATTTCCATGAGTACACGCTCTCTCCCTGACTCACACTGGTGGCCATCAGCGAGCGAACCTGCTTCACAACTTTGAATATTACTTCCCCCTAAAAACTGGAAAGATAATTTTAACTATTAAAATGGATTAAAGTTTATGACTTTTATTTTTGTTTTTATTTGTTGAAATCAAATTTATTATAGTACATTTAGATAAAATATACCTAGTCTCTAAATTAACTTTTATATGTAGATGACAGTGATTGTCCTCTAAAGAAACTAAAGGCTTTCTTCCAATGGAAGGCCTGAATTACACAGTCATAGAAAATTAGATTGTCAGCTTTGATACTACAGAAAACCATATTGAATCACAAACAGAAATTACACCAAAAGGATGCTTTACAAAACTAAGAATTACTTAATATTAATTTTGATAATATAAAATTGAGGCACAAGAAAAGTAATGAAAATGAAGCACAAAGCAGCCAACATATTATATTATTCATTAGAATCACTGATAGTTGGAAAAGAGAAGCAGACACAAAATAAATTCTACGAATGGAAAGCATTGTTATTTATAATATTAGGGATTTGTTTTTGATCTCTCAATGTAACAGGCTTTGAAGTATATTTTAAAAATACTTTGTATGCATCAGTATTTATGCATGGGTAATACAATCTCTAAAATATGTATGACCAAATTATTGCTTTGCTTTATAGATTCTGCTGGAAATGTTGACATTATGCATAAATCTCTGAAAGATATATATTGTCATATTCCTTCATATAACTTCTTTATTAGAATTAGTTATTATTTTTATCAAAATATGAAAATATTTTTCCCATAAAAAGTTCTTGCAAAAGTATGTGCAGGGAAAGTGGCACTTTTTGGTTTCAGATAAATATAGACTAAGTTTCTGTGTTTTTGGATTCTGCATCTGTAGAGTCACACAACTATGATTAGGACATATTGGGAAAAAATTGCTTTTGTAATAAATATTTACAGGCCACTCTTTTCCCATCTTCATTTCCAAAATAATACATGATAACAACTCTCTGCATGGAATTCATATTGCAATATTAAAAAAACAAACACTTAAATTATTAATATTTGGGAGCATAATATTTGCACTGTTTTATAAGTAACTTAGAGATTATTTTTAAAATATCTGGATGATGTGCATAGTTTAGATGCCAATAAGTAGCCATTTCATATAAGCATTTGAACATCTTTGAAGTTTGATATTCATAAGGGTCCTAGAATAAGTTCTTCACAGATACTGAAAAAAACTCTACTTTCAAATTAATTTTACATCTTGCAATATCACCAAGAGGCCAGGTTTTTCATTGTTCCCATTATGTTTTTCACTTTACTGTGTGTTTTATGTCTTTCAACATATTGTTCCAATGTATTGTCCACCTCACTACCACAACAATTAACCAATCCCCAACTCACACATTCCTTGGAGCGAGACTTCCCTGAGTCATGCTGCTTATTTTCATAATAATTTCATTTTGCTCTAGGAAGATTCTTTCAAAATGAATTCTACACTATGTCAAAATGGATTTCAATTTGAGTGTCTTATTGATATTTTACACGGGCACTCACACCCATATACACTTATGTATAATGTATATAGTAGCGGAGGTGTGCCAATGTGATGTGTGTTATGTTTTTCTTTTAAGACAAAGTGTCTTAAAAGAAAACTCATGCTAATGCAAAGTTGTCTTTTCTAGATTAAAACTTCAGGTTAAATTGAAGAGCTGGGACTTTCTGACCAATAAGTGGGTTTTGAGTTGCAGTTTAGGATTTGGTCCCGAGAAAAGTTTGCCATCACTAAAAGGTTCACCATCTCTGCATTATTGTATCAACTTTCTAGTACTGAGGTGATCACATGACATACAGTGTAAGACAGGGTTTGTTGACTGGCATCATTCCCTAGTTCTTTCCACTCGTCTTGATGTTCACTAATACTTAGTCCTTAAATATGTTGCTTGTCACAATCCTGAGATATTTCACTTTTTTAAATTATTCACTCTTAAATATTATTCAGAATTATTCTATTGCTAATTGCCAAAGCATTAATTTTAGAAATTTATTGAGGTAATTCAATACTCAGTTATTAAAATAATATTAATCTTAAAACATTTTATACTCTAATATTGCATAAATAACCAAATTGTTAGCATTAGATAAATTTTGATTTAATATATAATTATAAAATTCCAGAACCTGCCCTTTAATTCTTATGTGCCTTTTGAAGTGTAAGTCACTTAATCTCTGATCCTTCCAATATTTATCAAGATACTGAGTATCACCTTTCCATGTATGGTCCTTGATGTTAGCAACATATAAGATAACTTAGCCGATGAAAGTAATGCTAACTAATTAGCAAATTAGTCAAACCACACCAGTACCAACATGTCAAAAAGCGAATATTCCTTATATGAAGGTGTAAATCTTTGTGTCCAGGGAATTTGTATTGTAACCCTTACTTTTAACAGGTTCTTAAAATTTTTAACTCGAATTTATTATTTTTTTTAGTTTATTTGTCTTATGATTACTATTACCTTATAGTGTAAAAAATATAAACCTAAAGTCATTGCTAAACTGTTGAATGTGTAAAATTAAATTATTATTGTATAAAACTTGTTTTTTCTACATTGCTTTCCTGAATACTTTGTTACATGCTACCAACTAAATTTCATTAAGTTTGCATGTCTACTTAACATCAAATTTTTAAAAATATACAATTTACTTTCATTATAGGAGCCAGGCCCAACAGGTTTTAGTTGGGCAAATTAACTCCACTGGTTTTCAGAACTGAGACCATTAATGTTACAACACTAATAGAAAATTCATCTAAACTTTGTTCATGTGATGCAACTTTGCAGGAGACTGAGAATAAAAATGCTGAGCTAATTAATCTAGCAGAGGAAGTGTTAAGATAGCACAATGTTCAGGCTATTGCACAAGGGCTGGTCACTGCTCAGTCAAATTGACAGTAACAATCAGGAGCAAAAGAAACAAATAAACTTAAATTTTAACTCAGAAGGAACCATGTGTTAGGTTGGAACCAAAGGGAATATGATTGTTAAACATATTTGAACAATTAAACATAGATCAAGTGCTTTATAAAGGGATAAGAAGAAAGATGGTTTGAGGTTTTTCAAGATTCAAAAAGCTCTCATATATTGTAGACTCAAGATTACAAATTACAAACTTTTCATTTGAGAAGCACGTCCCAAAGTCCCTTGTACAAGAAGGGAGCATTCGTTCCTAGCCGTTAGCCATTGTCTAATGGGGAATGCCTACTGCTTTCACTGACAGCAGGTATTGGTGTCATCCATGTGATGCTGAATTTACTTGCATGCAGAACGCAAGGGTTGTGGGATTTGAAAACCTTCCTCTCAGATTTCAGAGGAAGACATGGGAGACCAGGCAAGGAGTCCCTGAGAGGGAAGTATACGAAAGTGAGAATAAAGTTGAATGTACAGTGGAGATACCAGCAAGTCGGTTATACAGGAATGTAGAAGATCAGTCAATAAGAGCTGCAGGCTAAGAGCGAGAGGCCTTGTAATCTGCACTAAACAAAGTCATAATGGAAGGAGCGAACCATTCACTTTTTAACTTGTTTTACTACCGTGTACACTGGATCCTGACTATAGAGCCATAGAACTTAATGTTTGCCCTTCTGAGTTTCACTATTACTTTGGTCTGATTCTTTTCTATCTACACTATTCTAACTTTTTGGGAATGGGAAATTTTAGCTTATGCCATTGTAATTTTAGATTATGATACTTGTTTTATTTTTCACTTATTTTTATGAGGTTCCCAGCTAATAGTTTACCATGAGTGTCAGAGCAAGTTTGTACTTGAACTTTTGAAAAATGCAGGTACTATTGTTATATTGGCAGGAATTATTGGGTTTTACTTGTATTTTGGGTACTTACATTGTGAAGTGGTATTATGAATTTGCTTGGGTGAGAATTTGACAAGATGTGGATTATTCCTAGCATATCATCTTCATTGGATTAAGAAACATTTAGAAGACTGGTACAGCATATTGCAGGATATGTCTGGGTGTGCCATCGTCTTCGGTATTACATATGGTCTCTCAGCCATTTTTCCCTGATGTTCTTCGTATGATCTACTCCCAGGTCACTATGAACTAAGTAGCTTTTCTCTGCCATGCCCTTCCATCATGATGTCCTGCCTTTGGAGCTGACTATGGATTGAATAACCCAAACTGAGCTAAATTCTATTTTTCCACCCTTAAAATGTAAGTGTTGACTAATGTATGTGGGGACCTATTACTTTAAATGGCAAAATCCTTGCATGTAGGATTAAAGTTACCAACATTAAAATGAGGAGACAACCTTAAATTATCAAAAGGCATCCCAACTAAGAATAGAAATTCTTAGAAGGGGAAATTCTGCTATTGTCTGGATGTGTTATTCCATAATACTTATGTTGAAAATTAACCGCAAATGTGATAGTATTTAGAGATGAAGCCTTTAGGAGGTGAAAATTGAGCCCTCACATTATTAGAGGACTAAGTCCTCTTTATAAAGGAGGCTTAGGGCACATTAGCTCCTCCTACTGTTTATTGCCCTGAAAACGTACCTGCGTGGCTAAGAAAAACATTCTTTACAGCAGGGCGCATCTGCATCATACACTGACTATGTGATTGCCTTGATCTGTTGTTGTTTCCTCCTCCCAGTATTATGATAAATACACTTTTGTTATGTATAAATCTTACAGTATAAAATATTCTCATAGCTATCCAAATGGACTAACATCTTTCAGCTGTTAGTATTTAATAGTCACACAATGTGTAAAACTCTTCAGAAGATGTAAAAGACAAGGGAGTGGGTTCCTAAAGCCTCCCAAGAAGAGTACTGTTCTGATAGGACTTCTATTATGACGCAGCGTGACTGTGTGGGTTTCAGGCTTACAGAACTATATAGTAATAAATTTGTCTTATCTTAAAACATTAAATGTTTAATAAATTATTATGGCAACACTGGAATACTAATACAATGCATGAAAATCAATTTCCAGTTAACTGATTTTCCACACATATCATAAATTAAATTCTTGGTGACATAACAAATGCAAAGTGAAATATAACTTTTAGGTCATATATTAATTAGTAAAATTATAATACTAAATGTATAAATACCACTGATATACTCTCCTTAACATAATTACAGAGACAAATAAGTCATTGAACAAACGTATAGATGGAGCTGAACTATGTATTCCGTGCTTCCTTGACTGTGCTGTTACTTTCACAAAACCATGGTACCTATTTTATTAAAACTATAGCACTAGCTCTTCTTTAGGTCTCATTACTAAAAGTAATTCACAGTGTTCTAAATATAAGTATGTTAATGTAAAAAATCATTTAAATATATAAACAGTATAAATAAATTTTCAATTAATGATCTCCAAGTTATTTAAAATTGCACTCAGCCAAAAATATTGATTAATATTTTAAGCTATGAGACAATTTAATTTAACAATATTCTAGCTAATATTTTTACTGGTAGAGAACTTCTTATGTTTACAAAACTGTCTTCTAGAAAACTGAAATTTCTAACCTCAGAGTTTAACATGGGTTACGAGGAATAAAGGATGCTGAATGTTAAAATAGTCTAATATTTTCCTAATGAGAAATCAAAATAAGAAACGAAATGTGAGAAAGAAAGCATTATTAGACCTGTAGCCATTTCTTTGTCTACCTCTGTTAACCACCACTGAATATGCTAACAGTCATAACACATTAGAAATTTAACAAATTTTCTGAATTAACATTATTGTTATCGTTTGTTTCTGGATGGTCTCCCTCATAAATGGAACTTTGCAAATGTGGATATTTTGCCTCAGAAAACAGAAAAATAAGTAAGACAATTATTAAATATATATTTGTGCTTACGTATACTATTGTTCAACTGAAGTGGAAGTCAAATAACTAAACTTTATAGTTAATTCTTGTATACAAAAAAATAAAAAAAAATTCTTGTATACAATAAGCAAAGTTTTTTAAAACTTAAATAGAAAAATGAATTAAATAGAACTCAATAAATAAGCAATAAATATAGTTCAGTATGTACTTTTCCAGAAAAAATACTTTCCCTTTTTATTCATTTTTTCATTTATTTGATAAACAATAGTTTATTTTTGGCTTTTAGAGTTTAATGTTATTTTATGAAAATATTTATGCCTTAGAAGGTTAGCAAATACAACATTAAAGAGGAAATAATAGGTTCATATACAGAAATTAACAACTTTCTTCACAATGCTCAAACCCAGTTGAAAATTGTAACTAAAAATGTAACTTTTAAAATGAGCACTAACCTTTAAAATATGTAAGAAAAAGCATAAAAAATGTCAAGCCTGTGTAAGGAAAACTGCAAACTTTACTGAAGGATACCAAATAAGATTGTAATAAATGGGGGGAATCATCAGGGTGTAAAGTCAACTTACCCAAAAGTTATGTGACATTTCAGAAAATTCCTATCAAATTGATAATGATTATTTTACTCAATACTTATTCTAAAATTCATGCATATGAAAAGTATTCCACAATATATGACACAATTTTGATATAGACTAATGGTAATACTTCTCAATTATGAAGAGAAATGTACATAGGAAAAAGATACTCAGTCTCCCATATTTAATGCATGAGAAAAAGATACTCAATTTCTCAAGTAAGTGCATCAATGCAAAATAAAAAACAAGATTATTTGCTTTGCTGTTCAGTATTCCTAAACATTCAAAAATCAATGAGAGGAGAGATACAGAAACTCATAGGCACACTTGCTGGGTGCTCAATGGGGCCAACTCCTTCAAAGGTAGTTGGGCAGGAACTTGACCTGCTGTCCTGTCCAGTCCAGTACTAACCAGGGACCTTTCAACATATGTCCCTGAAGGACATGCAAATATGAACTCAACAGGTTCACCTAGCCTGTTCATATTACATCATGCCTAGGCCCCAAATTTATTAACAATTCAAATACCCATTAATTAAAAAAAAAACCATTATTTTCAAAACACTGAATCCATATTTGGCAATGTAGTGTAGCCATTTAAAATTAAAGTCATGGAGCTAAGGAAGCAGACTTTCCAAGGTACACCATGCTCTGCCTGGCCCTGGGTGCCATTAGAGCAGCCATGCCTGGGAGACTTTCCAGCAGAGAGCCAGACCAGCTCGGGGGAACTAAGGGGGCAGCTTTTCCGAGATACACCGTGCTCTGCCCAGCCCTGGGCACCACTGCAGCACCCGCGCCCAAGTGACTTTCCCGCAGAGAGCCAGACCAGCTGGGCGGAGCTATGGGAGCAGCTTTTCCCGCGAGACTCCTAGCCGGGTGAATAAATTCCACCAGAAGGCTTAGTTATATCAGCATTTTAATGAGATCAGTAGGTTCAGTCTTATAAATATATGTACACTTTAACACTTTGAAATAGGTAATATGATTGTGGAACTGTTATTTTCTTACCAATCATAGTTATCTTAGTAATTGAATTTCTTTAGTGTTAACGGGCAACAGTTAAAAAGTAGTACAGAGAAATTACAGATTGGGGTAGGCTACCATGTGGCATAACAATCATGATGACATTATTATATTAGAAACATGTTTAAATGCTTAACTTAGTAAAGAGCAACCTTTTAGTCAAGATATAAAATAGTATATCCAATTACAAGGTATAAAATAGTATAAAAAGTTTTAATCCAATTTTATCATCTAATGTAATTTGAGAAGAATGTATCCCTTCTACTCATGCTGTCCACAAATCAAAACTCACTTTTTATATTCTTGTGACTGACAGGCAACGCACTTGAAAACACGCCGTTAATCCCAAAGACACCTTTTGTTTCTGTTCAATTTAACCCCTTGACAAGTGCAACTCCAAGACAATCCAAAGACAGAAAATTTAATGAGCTAAAAAGAAAACATGTTTTTTTTAAGCATAATAACTTCCGGCAATGAAACTAATTGTCCGTACAGACGGGATAGAGAGACAGACAGGCGCGTCAGTTGCACTCTCAGATCTATCTAGGCAGGATCTATATAAGCAGCAAGGTCAGTCTTGCTTTGTTAAATCTCCCCTTTATAAAATACAAAAAGTGCAAAGGGCTGGTTTCCTAGGAAGCCTTTCACAGACTCATTAAAACTTTGAAGAGGGGCCAGAATATAGTGTCCTGGGGACCTTCGTTCAGGTGTGTAGGAACCCAGGAAACATTCTGCAAGCCAGTGGAGTTTTTGGCAGCCCTGAAAGGGAAGGGCAGGAATTTTATCTTCCTTTTGTTTCCCTGCCTTAAATTTGGGGCAATTCTTTTTGAGTTGTTCTTTTTTTCTTACAGTAACCACATGATTTGTCTGTGGAGCCCTTGTTTCTATCAGAATGACCCGTAGGCACTGCTATCAGCCTTTCATGTCAATATTTTTGCTGAACTTCTTGATCTCTCTGATAAAAGATGTCTGGACTCTCTTAACAGGGCATCTATATCAAGTCCTTCCTATTCTGGGTTAGCCAAGAATTTACTGAACTTTATTTTTATATCTGGGCCCAAGTGGGACAAAAGTTTATCTTTCAAGACTGTCTTGCCTGCAATATTCTCAGAATCTATTAGGGCACATTTAATCATTGCCTCATTAGGTCTTTCCAGAAAAGCTACTGGAGGTTTCTCTTTGATAGACCTTGCCTAGTTTATTATGGGTCTCATAGTAGACATCGCCATTTTGACTTTCTGTTGGTAGGACTTAGTTCTGTTCACCCTTGCTGAGGGTCCCATAAATGAAAACACCCTGTTGTTCCAGAATAAATTAGACAACAGGGTGAGCATATCAAAAGCTCAAATGTATTAGTCAGGGTCATATGGGAAACTCTCTAGATCCCTTTTTTTCTTTCTCCAAATAGCATAAGTAAAATATTTATGGGTCATTTCTTTCTCTCCCACGTTTGTGCAAGGACAGCTTTTCCGAGAGTGCACTGGGTCGAGTGGAGTTTGTTTCTGCATAGCGTGCAGCTGGGTCTTGATTCACTACCCCTGAGAGTACCTTCTCTAAGAACAGGACCGGACATAACTACTAATAGTAGAATCCACAGAATGGACAGCAGCCCCTTCAGAATGGTTGCAAAGAAAAAAAAAACAGAAGAAAAAAGTAGACACAAGGAATTTTACTCCAGTTTCCCCCCCTCATATAGAACAGACCTAACTGGGAGACAATATGATAATTCAAGGGGCCCTCTGGTGGCCATTTTTTTCATCTACAGGAGTAGTGGTCAGTGCCTCCATATAATGAAAGAGGAAAGCATTTTGCCTAAAACCTGGGATTACAGTTATTTCAAATGTTTAAGTAGGCATTCCAAAGTTGACTGAGGAGGTATGATGGATTTTTCAGCACATCTATGACAGAAAAATAAAAAAACAAATTCTCTCAGGTCTTAGTGCTCTCTGTTCTAGGAGATTAGCCGTGAAGACTTATCAACTGAGGACATCAGGATATTGGTTTTCCCAATGTAATAGAAGTGAGATCCTTTTCCATAAGAGACTGAAGATCTAAGTTTTCTGTTTGGAATGACTGGATGAAGAATCCTTCAGCTCCTGACTTGGGACTTGTCACGACTCAATATCACTGGTGCGCAACTTGAGAAGGTCTCAGTGTTATATACTTTCTTAAGTAGCATTAATGTCTCCACTTCTTAGATGTATACAATTTTTAAAAGAAAGTCTCTTTCCTCTATCGGCCCTAATGGGCCATCATGGCCAAATCGTGGAGACTTTCAAGGGTCTTAGGAGGAGAGAATTAGGGAGTATAACGTGAAGCAGGTCCTCAAATCAGGCCTCAGATGGTTGCACCTCTAATGGTATTTTTTTTTTTTTTTTTGCGGTACTGGGGATCGAACTCAGGACCCTGCGCTTGCTAGGCAAGCGCTTATTCCACTGAGCTATACCTCCAGCCCCCTCTAATGGTATTTTTATTTTTATTTATTTATTCTTTTTATTTTAAAAACATAAAAGTACAAAAACATATTGACAAACAGACACCAATTATCATAAAAAATAGTACAATCACAACTAATCTATAGACAAGGTGATATGGTCTCAACAGTGGTTATTTCTTTATCCATTGATATCTTCAAGTTGTAAATGTATGAACCCATATACAGACATGCAAATTTAGTCAGACAATTAGTTCTCTCAACAACAGAAAAAACACAAAAACCAAAAATCCAAAGACAAGAAGCAAAACAGGCAAACAACAACAGCAACAACATCAACAACAAAAAAATCACCACTAGTTGCTGCTTTACATATTGATATCTTCGAAGTGTGTGTTCAGGATAACACATACAGACATACAAGATTAATCAAATATCCCGTCATCGATTATTGCTTAGCATTAAGTGATATAATACAATAGTAGAACCATGTTAGCCCTCCTGCATATATGTATATTCATATATACATACATACATTTTTGTCTTTTTC